>CM077217.1:9469003-9734003 GCA_039654625.1 Rhinogobio ventralis | reverse complement strand
ACAATGCCGGTATAAACATTAGATATCTATAAAATATGTCACATGACTAAATATGCATCATCATTTTTAAATACCTCCATTTTCTCAGTCCACACTACAATGCAAAAATCTTTAATAAGAAGAAAGAGAATGAAAGATGGCTTTACTGTATATATACACACCGATCATAAAATTATGACATTATGAGTGAATAACACTGATTACCTCTTCATCACTGTTAGTGGGTGGTATATATTAGGCAGCAAGTCAACATTTTGTCCTCAAAGTTGATGTGTTAGAAGCAGGAAAAATGGGCAAGTGTAAGGATTTGAGCGAGTTTGACAAGGGCCAAATTGTGATGGCTAGACAACTGGATCAGAGCATCTCCAAAACTGCAGCTCTTGTGGGGTGTTCCTGGTCTGCAGTGGTCAGTATCTATCAAAAATGGTCCAAGGAAGGAACAGTGGTGAACCGGAGACAGGGTCATGGGCAGCCAAGGCGCATTGATGCACATGGGGAGCAAAGGCTGGCCCGTGTGGTCCGATCAAACAGACGAGACGAGAAACTTGGCCTCTAAATTCCCCAGATCTCAATCCAATCGAGCATCTGTGGGATGTGCTGAACAAACAAGTCCGATCCATGAAGGTCCCACTTCGCAACTTACAGGACTTAAAGGATCTTCTGCTAACATCTTGGTGCCAGATACCACAGCACACCTTCAGGGGTCTAGTGTAGTCCATGCCTCGACGGGTCAGGGCTGTTTTGGCAGCAAAAGTGGGACCAACACAATATTATGAACTGATTGGTGTATATATGTACAGTATATAGGGGAAGCACAACAACTCTGACTTCAGAATCCAATATGGCTGCTTAGCGCATCAAGCGCATTGAAACAATAGTAATATATTGTTTATTACACTTCTGTCTCCAACTCTGTGGTGCACACAGTAGATACTGTGGAAAATCCCGCTTTTTATGTTTTTATTCCAAAAAAGCAAGGCAAGCACAACAAAGGTTTGTCTGAATGCACCCATCTTAGTTTTCTGACCTTTGTACTGGAAAGTGGTCAACTCGGGTGTGACGTCATTCCCTACGACATCCATCCTTCGAGGTAAATGGAACGCAGCAAAATTATAGTCTATAGTTGTGGATCAAATTGGCCACTAAAATAAAGCTGTCACATCAGCTTTTCAATCAATTCCCAATCTATAAAATTAGGTGCTTCCCTTCATTTTTTCCTCATCAAATATATAGTATTCAGAAATACATCACATACGGAATTTCAATCATCCTTCATAAATGAGAAGTACTCCTAGAATGCATTGCATGCTCAATGAAAAATATTTAAATCCAGACAAATATAAAGTTCAATCTAACTTAACATGTTGCACATTTATATTCTTGTTAGAGTATCACCAACCTGCTATTATGAGAAAAATGTAACGAAAATGTAACTTTGAGGTAATGAGAAACTTGATTTTTAGATAAAAGTAAGCATGAAGGTCCACTCCTAAACAGTAGGGTGTAAGGAGATCCTATTAACACTTACAAATGAGGTTGTACAACTTCATACACCGAAATGTAAATTATCTGTTAGCTTAGCAACATGTTAACGTCAAGCACTACTGTGAATTGAGTCTCTCACCGGGAGTTGTATTATAGAGTTTAAGCGCATTTAAAGTTCTAAATCTGTAACTTATGGGGTTTCATTTCAGTTAGGATGTTGTTTGGAAGTAGTAGCTTATTAGTAGTAGCTGAAGCCTCTTATTCTGAATTCTTAGAGTAAAAAGTGCCCATTTAGTATAAAAAATACCACACGGTTGAAATGCATTGTGGGAGCTGAGATGTGAACATGCTGATTTATTCGATTGCCCTCAGTGCCATTTCATTTCCCTTTGTCAGAGAGGCACACACACTTCTGATAGATATGAGCCTCCATTCCAGCGGCTGTGACTTCAGAAATAGTGTGTGGAAAATGGCCCAATCCCGTCACTCCCAACATCTTAGGATCTCATTGGTTTCAGCTGTCCTGGTATAGATATTTCTTTTCATATACATATGTATACATATATTTCATATATATATATATATATACACTCACCTAAAGGATTATTAGGAACACCTGTTCAATTTCTCATTAATGCAATTATCTAATCAACCAATCACATGGCAGTTGCTTCAATGCATTTAGGCGTGTGGTCCTGGTCAAGACAATCTCCTGAACTCCAAACTGAATGTCAGAATGGGAAAGAAAGGTGATTTAAGCAATTTTGAGCGTGGCATGGTTATTGGTGCCAGACGGGCCGGTCTGAGTATTTCACAATCTGCTCAGTTACTGGGATTTTCACGCACAACCATTTCTAGAGTTTACAAAGAATGGTGTGAAAAGGGAAAAACATCCAGTATGCGGCAGTCCTGTGGGCGAAAATGCCTTGTTGATGCTAGAGGTCAGAGGAGAATGGGCCGACTGATTCAAGCTGATAGAAGAGCAACTTTGACTGAAATAACTCGTTACAACCGAAGTATGCAGCAAAGCATTTGTGAAGCCACAACACGCACAACCTTGAGGCGGATGGGCTACAACAGCAGAAGACCCCACCGGGTACCACTCATCTCCACTACAAATAGGAAAAAGAGGCTACAATTTGCACGAGCTCACCAAAATTGGACAGTTGAAGACTGGAAAAATGTTGCCTGGTCTGATGAGTCTCGATTTCTGTTGAGACATTCAGATGGTAGAGTCAGAATTTGGCATAAACAGAATGAGCCAAGGATGGATCCATCATGCCTTGTTACCACTGTGCAGGCTGGTGGTGGTGGTGTAATGCTGTGGGGGATGTTTTCTTGGCACACTTTAGGCCCCTTAGTGCCAATTGGGCATCGTTTAAATGCCACGGCCTACCTGAGCATTGTTTCTGACCATGTCCATCCCTTTATGACCACCATGTACCCATCCTCTGATGGCTACTTCCAGCAGGATAATGCACCATGTCACAAAGCTCGAATCATTTCAAATTGGTTTCTTGAACATGACAGTGAGTTCACTGTACTAAAATGGCCCCCACAGTCACCAGATCTCAACCCAATAGAGCATCTTTGGGATGTGGTGGAATGGGAGCTTCGTGCCCTGGATGTGCATCCCACAAATCTCCATCAACTGCAAGATGCTATCCTATCAATATGGGCCAACATTTCTAAAGAATGCTTTCAGCACCTTGTTGAATCAATGCCACGTAGAATTAAGGCAGTTCTGAAGGCGAAAGGGGGTCAAACACAGTATTAGTATGGTGTTCCTAATAATCCTTTAGGTGAGTGTATATATATACACTCACCTAAAGGATTATTAGGAACACCTGTTCAATTTCTCATTAATGCAATTATCTAATCAACCAATCACATGGCAGTTGCTTCAATGCATTTAGGGGTGTGGTCCTGATCAAGACAATCTCCTGAACTCAGAATGGGAAAGAAAGGTGATTTAAGCAATTTTGAGCGTGGCATGGTTGTTGGTGCCAGACGGGCCGGTCTGAGTATTTCACAATCTGCTCAGTTACTGGAATTTTCACGCACAACCATTTCTAGAGTTTACAAAGAATGGTGTGAAAAGGGAAAAACATCCAGTATGCGGCAGTCCTGTGGGCGAAAATGCCTTGTTGATGCTAGAGGTCAGAGGAGAATGGGCCGACTGATTCAAGCTGATAGAAGAGCAACTTCTGAAATAACCACTCGTTACAACCGAGGTATGCAGCAAAGCATTTGTGAAGCCATAACACGCACAACCTTGAGGCGGATGGGCTACAACAGCAGAAGACCCCACCAGGTACCACTCATCTCCACTACAAATAGGAAAAAGAGGCTACAATTTGCACGAGCTCACCAAAATTAGACAGTTGAAGACTGGAAAAATGTTGCCTGGTCTGATGAGTCTCGATTTCTGTTGAGACATTCAGATAGTAGAGTCAGAATTTGGCGTAAACAGAATGAGAACATGGATCCATCATGCCTTGTTACCACTGTGCAGGCTGGTGGTGGTGGTGTAATGGTGTGGGGGATGTTTTCTTGGCACACTTTAGGCCCCTTAGTGCCAATTGGGCATCGTTTAAATGCCACGGCCTACCTGAGCATTGTTTCTGACCATGTCCATCCCTTTATGACCACCATGTACCCATCCTCTGATGGCTACTTCCAGCAGGATAATGCACCATGTCACAAAGCTCCAATCATTTCAAATTGGTTTCTTGAACATGACAATGAGTTCACTGTACTAAAATGGCCCCCACAGTCACCAGATCTCAACCCAATAGAGCATCTTTGGGATGTGGTGGAACGGGAGCTTCGTGCCCTGGATGTGCATCCCACAAATCTCCATCAACTGCAAGATGCTATCCTACCAATATGGGCCAACATTTCTAAAGAATGCTTTCAGCACCTTGTTGAATCAATGCCATGTAGAATTAAGGCAGTTCTGAAGGCGAAAGGGGGTCAAACACAGTATTAGTATGGTGTTCCTAATAATCCTTTAGGTGAGTGTATATACACTGTTTTTTTTAAGATGTGATTTATTTTGAAATATATGTAAATAAGTACAATATATATAAAAAAAGATGTTTTAGCCATTTCTGGTGCTTTAAATGTTGTTTCCTTCTTGAGACCAACCAGAATATAATTGATTTCCATGAAATGTGATGTTTGACTTGACACATTTGAGAGAAAAAAAAAAGAAAAAAATCTCTGGTTATCAGATTTTGTACTTTAGATCCGTGGGCCTCAAGCTGGGAAACTGCGTGAAAATATTGATAGCTTAGTGTCGTCTTTTTGCATTTGTGATATGCGCTGACATTTTGAAAGCTTCCTGGGAGCTGTGAACTCTCGGTGGAAGCAAGGTTATAGTGAAGCGAAATGAATTGCCTTTCCGCATTGTTCATTCTCCTTCAGGGTGTACACAAACACATAAGAATAACTGTCAATGTTATTGTTGTAGATGGATCGTCGGGCCAGTATGCAGGCTACACACAATGATGTTCTTCATTTTGAGGAACTTTCTTCATCTTAAAGAGGTCCTATTATGCTTTTTTTTTTTTTTAAATATTGTCAACTTTAGTGTGTACTGTTGCTGAAAATGAGCATGAAAAATATCTGTTACAAAAGCACAAAGTCCCTCCAAAGGTAGTTATTCTCTATATCAGCAAACACTGTTTCTGAACTCCCTGAAACGCCTTGATTGTAGTCTTGAGTTTTCTTATGGGAACGAACACGTCACAATATTCCTCATTTAAATAATTCCTGCCTAAGGCATAAGAAAATGCGTTAGCGTGTTGAAACTCATGGTTATGGTAAGGGGCGTGACATTTCCCACACACGCTCGAAGCGGTTGACCAATCACAACACACTGGTCCAGCCCACCAATCACAACACACTGGTCCAGTCCACCAATCAGAGCACACTGCACATTTCAGAAGGAGGGGCTTCATAGAGACAAGAACTAAACAAAGCATAAGCTGCATTTCCATTATCCTTTAAATTGTGCAAATTGAAAATACGCCCAATAGAAACACGTCAATTTAGCAAAAACTCCCATATATCGCAAAAAAAGGTTTTACGCTCGCATAAGGTAGCAATTCAAAAAAGGAATATCTCGCAAAACTGCAATGAAAACAGTTTTTTCTGCAATTACAGGTCACCTGGCGTATGTAACAGTTGATCATCCTTTAAATATGGCGTGGTATGTTTAGACAGAAGATGAGACAGAGTTCTTTATTAAACTCATAAAAGAATTACAGAAATACTGGATTCTAAACAACAAAGAAATGGCACAATTTATCAAGACCTCGAAGCAGATATGAGAGAAACACCCAGAAACACCTCATACATGGCTGCACCCAAGTATAAGGGGCTTTCCTTGCCATTAATGCTTGGATAACACGACTATGTCTCCTTCGAAGAAAAATAATGGCTAGCGTAGTGGCTGTGATATACTTAAACCTACTAACATCCGTTGCCATGATTTTTGGAAATACTTATCGCGAGAGGAAAAAATATATTTTAGTCGCATAACATCGATTAATGGAAATGCTGCCATTTCTCAATTTAGAAAATATCGCAAATGTTTTGCGCAAATCTGTAATGGAAGCCTGGCTTGTGAAGAGAGGTGCTGCAACATTGTCAAATATGTGAGAAATAGTGTGTTTTTTGAACATTCAAGTATGAAAACCTTTTCTAGCAGAGCCCAAAAAACAAAATCAAGACTTTGAAAAAAGGCATAGCAGGTCCCATTTTACCATCCAAATGATAACAACACTTTTATTAACAAGACGTTTATTCAAGTGTTTTTTAGTATACTTCTTTAAAACTAAAAATAAGAATGTATACTTTCAGTCTACTTTTCTCAGAAATATACTTTACGTACTTCTTACATAAGAAGTTGCACTTAAGTATACTTCTAGTATACTAAGTCTAAGTAGATTTGGCCTAAACTTGTACTCAATCTTTTTTTTACATAGTTTTACATACAGTCTTATTAAACTTACATTGTTTGAAAATATTGATTAGAATATTGATATAAAACAGATATGTTCCTAATTCTGAGTATCTGAATTTGTGTGTAGGCTAGTCCACTGTGTACATTGGAATTTAATTAAAATCTGCTTTACTCTTTCCCCACCACTGACTGCTATCCATGTTTTCACTGTTATACGGTAGGGGGCGCTATGACACTATCCTGGCTCCGCCCTCCTACGTACTTCCGCTCAATTTTCATTTTTCTTCAGTACTCCGTCTGGGTTTGCGGTCTATTCTCTGCTTTTCTCCGGTCAAATTTTAACCGGTCCAATCAGCGAACAGAGGGAGTGGCTAAGAACGATGACGTTGATGTTGTGCGCTAGTTTGAGATGACATACGTCACGACCAAAAGTTAGCGATTGGTTATGGCAGATCCAGATTGGCTCTGGGCAGATCCAATAGTTTTAAACTTCAACAGAGTACCCGCCTTCAAGGAAGTTAACGCTTGTCAATGGAGAGTGGCCAGACTCTCTGTACAAATGAAATGTATGAGAGTCTGGTAGGACCAGGCTACTATGACACATATTCTAGTACAGAATCTCCGGATCAAAACACAGGTGAAGAAGCTGAAACAAGTGATAGAAGATTACTCACGCAAAAGTAAAATAAAGCGATCATCAAACATTAAACAGCATGTAAATCAAAACTGCCTAATGTTACCAAATGAAATATCGAACCCATAAAGAGGAAACAACTGTGAAGCTGTGGGGGTGTTGATGGACTCAGTTTACTCCATCTGTGTTTTGATCATCATTCTGAATCTGATCAAGGCGTAGTCTTTGACAAAAATGCGATTTTCTCAACTTTTTATTTAAAATGTTGCATTTCTTTATGAAACTTACCCACATTCAAGTGTTGGATGCATAAAGCTATAATACTGTCACGATCACCAGTGAGAGTGCCCCTGTAGTCCACCAGAGGGCACTCCACCTCAGACTATTGCCATATCACCACAGACTACATTACCCACAATACTTACTGTCCGGACACATCATTCCTGGTTACATCCACCTGTGTCTCATTTACCTTGTTAGCTCACCCTATATAGCCTGGTCAATTCTGTCACTCATTGCTAAGTCTTGTTTTGTTGTTACACTGCACTTCTGAGCGTTCTCCCTGGTTTCATGTCTCTTCGTTCTTTGGAGTTCTTGCCTGTTTCCTGGATTACCCTTTTGCCTCTGTCCCCTGCTGTCTTTGTTTGTTTGGACTGACTGCCTGTGTTTTGACCTTGCCTGTACTGTTGACTACGTTTGTGGATTACCCTTCCAATAAAGCTGCATTTGGATCCTCAACCTGTGTCTCTCAGAGCAGTACGTTACAAATACAATGTTTTTAAAATTAGTTAAAGTACAGTTAAAGGTATATTTCAAATATAAAAATATAAATATATAAATATAATATTTGAACATAGTAGTATAGTACACCGTAAAAACTAATTTGTTCAGTTTACTTAATTCAATTGTGCAAACTCGTTGCCTTAATTCAATTAAGTAAGCATTACTTAATTGCATTAAGTTGTTCTTACTTAAACCGTTTAAGTGCATATTAGTGCACACATATTGTAGAGTGTTACCAAAATAATATATAAATAGCAAACTCTAAGTATAATATTAGGTTCACTTAAAGAAAACTTACAAGTATACTTGCAGTATAAACTACTAAACTAGTAGTTTACTAAGAGTACACTTCAAAGTGTACTTTCATAAACTAAAAAATGTACTACTTGTATTAAAATAGTAAACTACTAGTATATGTATACGTTCACTTGTAGTACAGATGCAGTACAAATGAGAAACCTAGCTGTGCACTTGAAGTTTACTACTGTTACACTTATAGTACACTTAAACATATACTTTTATATTCTAAAAGTGGGCCAACTTAGTCCCAAGCAGTATTGAAATGTACACTTACAAGTTTATTACTAGTACACATTGATATTAGTATACTTATTACATAAAGTATACTTAAAAATATACTTGAACATTCATAAAATTAACCTGAAGTATACTTCTTTTTCGTAAGGGTAGCCTAGCCTAGGAGTGATTTACTTCAGCTAAGTTGGCACAGCCACCTGCGGCTCTTTGGCGCGTAAAAAGACCACTTCATCAGCCTAAAACAGTGGCCACTAAGCTGCTCTAAACATGTGGAGCCTGAGCCTCTTGTTCAATCTGTTGGCTAATTAGCGATTGAGTCGCTATTTGTCCAGGGACGTTGAAAAGACCATTGCTGCCATGGCAACGCAAATATGTCATGATACAGAGCCTTTGTCTCTTTACTAAAGCGTCAGTGGAACTGTCTCAATCTTAATTAGACACAGGGATGACTCAGATGCAACTTTAGATTTGAGAGTTTTTAGAGTTGAATGAGAGTTTAAGACATAAAACTTGTTAAAAATAGCGAAACATTTCACAGCTATTTCACAACACATGCTCCGTGTTTATCTTCTACTTGCACCTTTTGATAAGATGTAAAACTACATTAAAAATAAGTAGACTGTATGAGTGGTCTCAGATCAGCCGGTTTGATTAGCATAATGATAGCTGATTAGCATGCTGATTTAGCTACCACTGCTACAAAAGTGTAACTGAAAATGCAGTTTTGATTCTATCAATGTGAAATATTTTTGAACAGGCAAACCCTTGAGTAGAAATGTAATCTATGAGCATCTCCCTTCATGTGTCGCTCAGACACAACTTTTTAACGAGACAGTGAAGCTGGTTCCAAATCAGTGACCGGAATGACTCAGTGAAAGATTAGAGACTGGAGATGGCAACAATTACTGGATGACAAAAGCTCTTCCGATCACCGCATTGTGTGTGTGGCCCAGATGATTTCCACATGCTGAGTCCATCTGCTGGTCGTTAGATAGTGAAGTACTTACAGATCATTGCTGTAAAAACATAAACGGAGAGTTAAGTGTGTTAAAAAGTGTATTGTAGAAATTTTTGAAGAAAGAAGTAACTGAAAGAAGTTCAAAACGTTACCAGTAGGATCCAGAGGGATCAAATTTCACTGGTTTTCTTTGGTAGATGCTGTAATTATCATGCTGCCACAGAGAATTATGGGAAACCTATCACCTCAATCTGTAATTAAAGGGTTAGTTCACCCAAAAATGAAAATTAGCCCATGATTTACTCACCCTCAAGTCATCCTAGGTGTATATGACATTCTTCTTTCAGACGAATAAAATCTTAGTTATATTAAAAAAGTCCTGGCTAATTAATTGTTGTCTCGTTTATGAAGTCCATAAAAGTGCATCTATCCATCATATAACTGCTCCACACGGCTCCGGGGGGTTAATAAAGGCCTTCTGAAGCGAAGTGATGCGTGACAGTGAAGCTGGTCCCAGATCAGTGACTGGAATGACTCAGTGAAAGATTAGAGACTGGAGGTGGCAACAATTACTGGACGCTTTACTGAATTACTTTACGCTTTACTTTACGCTTTAGCAAGAAAAATATCCATATTTAAAACTTTATAGACAAAAATATCTAACTTCCGGTGGATTTGCCGTATGCATCGATTTACGGCGAAAGACCACTTCACTTCAGAAGGCATTTATTAACCCCCCGGAGCCGTGTGGAGCAGTTATATGATGGATAGATGCACTTTTATGGACTTCATAAACGAGACAACAATTCACTGCCATTATAAAACTTGGATTAGCCAGGACTTTTTTAATATAACTCCGATTTTATTCGTCTGAAAGAAGAATGTCATATACACCTAGGATGACTTGAGGGTGAGTAAATCATTGGCTAATTTGAATTTTTGGGTGAACTAACCCTTTAAATGCAATGAAACACATTTTAAATATACAAACAATGGCCAAAAATATTTTGCCAATAATACATACATGTATATAAATATATAGAAAAATAGAAAAATAAAATAAAATATATAAGAAAAATATATTGCTAATAAATAATATTATATCGTTTTTTATTTTTTATTATTCTTTATTTCTATTCAGTGTCTTCTTAGAAATCCTTTAAAATCATTGTTTATAGTAAAATTGTATTATATAAATATATAAAATATATTTATTTTATATTTTTATTTTTAATTACAGTTAAAGATCCACTGAAGTGCCTTTAAATGCACAGCATTATTCAATGTGTTGACGTAATTTCCACTGAAATAGGACATATCGAGCAGCTCCTCCCCTTTTTTAAAATAGCCAATAGCGTTACGTTTATATCACAGCTTCGGTAAAGCCGCAGTTTCCTCCTGATCTCTAACCATTTCTAACCACATCTCCTCCATATCGCTTTAAATTATAGTGTTCTGTGTAGAATTCAAATGGGTCCGATATGTTTTCTGGTCTGCACTGACTCACGCATATGATCCGCTTTGTTCTATTGTGTCTCTGGACCGGAGCAGACTGTGTGAAACCAGACTACATTTGCCTATTTACACTGTCTGAATTGTTCCCTATTCCCTATATAGTGCACTATGTGCCATTCACCATGTAGAAAATAATAAATGTGTGAACAAGTGATTTTAACCCCAGCTTCAGTGTTTATTTATAATGCAGGGGGCGGGACGCTTCAGATTCGAGAGAGTATTTGATTGGACAGAAAATCTGATGAGAAGCTGAAGTTCAGAGTGATGTCATCAAAATCATTGATCCATATTGAGTCAAGTCAAGTCAAGTCACCATTATTTATATAGTGCTTTTTACAATGCCGACTGTTTCAAAGCAGCTTCACAGTGTTAAACAGGAAAATAATGCAACAGAATTTGATTTGGCTGTACAGCCGCTCCGGAGAAAACAGTGATGTCATCCAGCTCAGTTCAGTTCTCATATAGTGTCAATGCGGGCAGATCAGTAATATAGTTGAATATTTAGTGTCCCCAACTAAGCAAGCCAAAATCCAAAGGCGACAGAGAAGCGACGGTGGCAAGGAACCAAAACTCCCCCAGGCTCAGTGGGGTGCCAGTTCTCCTCTGGCCAACAAACAAACAGTATGATTATGATTCAGGCAACATTACAAGTCAGAAGTCATACTAGATCGGAATATTCCGAATATTTGTCCACTTCCATCTGATTGAAGATTGGAATCATCATGCCGGAGACGGGTTTGTCGAGGATGTCGTGTTGATGAGGCCTTCACAGGGGAGAGTCTAGTTGACACGGTCTCTGCAGACACTTCATGAGTGTGGATGAGTTGGTCATGTCCAGGCGCAGGTCCACCATCTGATCTGGATACGGCCTGGATCGGGCTGACTGCAGTAAACCTTGGGATAAACAGAGAGACTAACATTAGCGTAGATGCCATTCTTCTTATGATTTAACGAGTACATCAGGTGTTATGGGAAGTGTTCCCGGTTCCGGCTGACCTAGTTAATGCAGCCTAAAACAATCATTTAACTGATTTGAATAATAAAATTGATGATGTTTTATGTGTATGCCATAGTAAAGAGATGTGTTTTTAGTCTAGATTTAAACTGGCAGAGTGTGTCTGCTTCCCGAACAATGCTAGGAAGACTGTTTCACAGTTTAGGTGCTAAATAGGAAAAGGATCGACCGCCTGCAGTTGATTTTGATATTCTAGGTATTATCAACTGGCCAGAATTTTGAGACCGCAATAGACGTGATGGAGTATAATGCGTTAAGAGCTCGCTCAAGTACTGGGGAGCTAAACCATTTAGTGCTTTCTAAGTAATTAGCAAGATTTAAAAATGTATACGATTTTTAATGGGGAGCCAGTGCAGTGTTGACAGAACCGGGCTAATATGGTCATGCTTCCTGGTTCTAGTAAGAACTCTAGCTCAGGGGTGGATTTAGTGATTTGGGGGCCCCAAGCAAAATACAGGAATGGGGCCCTATACAATTGCACATTTAAAACCTTGAGGTTCCTTTCACTGTTGTGATGATTGCTGCTGCATGACCTTGTCCCATAGTTTTTATGTACAAAAATAATTGCTTTCATCATGTTGTAGATCCCTTGTTCACGTGTAAACGGTTTATATCACAGGGTGTTTTGGGTTGTGTTTCATGTTCATGTTTTTGAGTTTGTCATGTTCACAGCCATGTTCACTGTCTAGTTTCTTAGTTTGCTTTGTTCACTGCTATGCACTTCCTGGTCTTGTCATGTGATTGCCATGCCCTCATGTGTTTGTGTCATGTCATTGGTTCATTGTCTGGTCAGTGTTCACAGGTGTCCCTCGTCCAGTCATTAGTCCATGTGTATTTAAGCCCTCATGTTTGCTGTGTGTCTTTGTCTGATATTGAATGTGTAACCTGCTGTGTTGGTGAGTTTCATGCCATGCCATGCCATGCCATGCCATGCCATGCCATGCCATGCCATGCCATGCCATGCCATGCCATGCCATGCCATGTTTTTGTTTTATGTTTTGAATCTTTGAGTTAATAAACTGCACTTGGGTTCATCTCAACTTGCCTCCCAGTGGATTATAGTGTTACAGAAGGTTGGACACTAGGTGGTCATTTGTGGTCATTTTCACTGCACAATTGTTTACACAGCACAAGGCTGTCTAATTCTAAACTTATACTTAATAAGTTTCTTCCCCACAAATTTAAATTAAACTGAAAGAAATTATTACATGCATAAGAATTATTTCAACCAGAAAGGAAGTGTGCCTGTGTGGAAATTAACTGTGCATGCGTCTACTTGGGTCCTTAACAGAAACGAGTGAGGGTCATTTAAAGCGATAAATAATACGCACTGTTGCTCCGTATTTAATTATAACTTCAGATGCATGATATTTTCATTTGTTGGGCCCTATGAAATGTTTTATTTTTTTCCAAATTCCATTAAAATTCCATTTTTTTTTTTTCTGTTTAAATTTTTTCTGGATGGTTATTTTAAATTGTATTAATCAAAAAGCATGTAATTAATTGAAATCATGAAACTTGATTAATTTAACAGCAATTTATTAAAAGTTTAACAAAATATTTTTCTGGTAATCAAATGAAGGCATACAACATTTATCTTTTATTCCAATGAAAATTAAACAAACCCTTTAATTTTTGTACATTCAAAGTGCTACACAACAGAGATTTAGGCCTGTTAAAATTATTACATTAAGACATACATTATACTGTCCAAACTTTTTTTGACGGGTTGCTTTGAAGACCTTTTTCTGTGTATAAGTTATGATGATAGTTTCTCTCAAATGAAACCGCAAAATACTTGTGAAGCGTAGGGCCCTATGATTTCCGCGATGTAGAAAATGTGGACGGAATAGCGGAATCCAGTCATAAAAATGGAATTTACTGTTTAACACGGAATGTCACGGAATTTGTCAAATTTTGGATGAATAAATCCAATGCAAGTCAGTACACTTCAATCAAATCGCGATATGGACTACTAGTGTATGTGAATATTAAACGGCAAAAATACTATTTAAATATGAATCCTGCATGTTTTGTGTCTCTGTGTGAATGAATTGTGCAGACGAGCACCACGAGCGTCGCTCGTGCTTCAGTAGTAAACGAAACTGTGTGTCTGCATCATTCATTCCGTGACATTCCATTTTTATCAATGGATTCTGTGATCCTGTACACATTTTCTGAATCATGGAAATCATTGGGTCGCAGGCGGTTGTCGTGGTAATGAACACCACAGCAACTGCTTGTAAGTCCGCGCTGAACTTGCATCTCGTATATAAAAAGCAGTTTAAGGGGCCCTTGGCTTTCGGGGGCCCCAGGCAGTCGCCTAGCTTTGCCTAATGGTTAAGTCCGCCTCTGCTCTAGCTGCTGCGTTTTGGACCAGCTGCAGATTATTTATTAAGCGGCAACCACCCAGTAGAGCATTACAATAATCTAGCCTTGAGGTAATGAACGCATGAACTAACTGTTCAGCATTTTGCATTGAAAGCATGTGCCGTAATTTATATATATTTTTAAGATGGATGAATGCAGTTTTACAGATGCTAGAAACGTGGCTTTCAAATGAAAGATTGTTATCTAAGAGCACACACAGGGTTCCTAACTGATGACGAGGACTTGACAGAGCAGCCATTAAGTGTTAGACAGTATTCTATTGAGAGAAGTGCGAGACTGTAAGTTTTGAATGCTTATATCTTCTAAATGTGAATTTTGTCATTGTTTTGGAGCACACTAGCTTATAGATAACATATTCATACTAAAAGCCAAAGCCAATTTTGATTTCATGGGGACTTTAATATTGTTTAAATGTTTAATATGTACACATAAGAATTAATATATTTGGTAAAAAAAAAATATATATATATGGCACATACAATATTATATTTGATGGCTAGTTGACCATTTTAGCGTAATGTTAGCTGATTAGCCTACTTACTTGATTAGTATACTGTTAGTTAATTAGCCAGCTAGTAGTGTTATTATCATTAATATATTGTTTTTTGTTTTGAGAATATATTGTGGTTGCAATAGGCTGTTGCTATGCAGTTGCTAAAGTACGTGGGGTGGTTGGTATGGTGTTGTTATGTGGTTGCTAGGGTATCCTGGATATTTGCTAGGGTGTTGCTTTGTGGTTGCTAAGGTATTCTGAGTGGTTTCTAGGGTGTTTCTATGCGGTTGCTGGATACTCTATGTGGTTACTAGGGTGTTGCTACAGTATGCAGTTGCTAGGGCATTCTGGGTGGTTTCTAGGGTGTATCTATGTGGTTGCTGGGTACTCTGGGTGGTTGCTAGGGTGCTGCTATGCAGTTGCTTAGGTACTTAGAAAGGTTGTTAGGCTGTTGCTATGCAGTTGCTAGTATGTTTTATCACATTGCTAGCATGTTTCAGATAAATACCATGCTAGTTGATAGATAACGACAATAACCCTGCCAGCTAGTTTACTGTAGATAACACTGCTAAAAAAATGAGAAATATCTTTTTGGGGTCCATCCAGGTTGCACACTTCCTGTTCATACTTTCCTTTTTTCTTTTTCTTTTTAGATGAATGTGAAAGCTAACAGTTAGCTTTTTCCAGAGATATTAGAAATCCTTAGCAGAAGCTATTAGGACTCTTGAATTCTTATTAAATTGCCCTTGGTGGCCAGTTCTCTCTATTAGCAAATAGTGAGCCATTCGTATAGTTGACAAATTTTGTTTACTGAAGCATCATCAGACGTTGTTTATTAATGGTTTCTCGCAACAGCCTATTTATACTCAGCCGGCACGCAGAAAGAAAATACAATAGATTTGCTTGCAAATCCGCACACTATAATCGAAGAATCACTCAAGCATTTGGTAGCTTGTTTAATGTAGTCTTTTAATAGTAAAGAACAACATTTATTCGCAGCGAGATATATTCACACTTACTGGAGTTTATCTGGTCCATTTCACAAGCCCCGGTATACACGTCTGGCAAAGCAGTCTTTCTTTCTCTCTCTCCCTGGACCGTTTTATCAGCTGTTTGATGGAGTGAAGCAGAATGAAAGCACGGCTCAGAGCTAGAAGGACCCTTCAGAAATCACTCCTCATATGAAGGAAAAGAGAGAGAGAGATAGACAGAGAGACACAGAGACAAAGCATTCCATTCTGTCAGGTTGCCACAGTAACATCCATATTTCATGACAATCTGACCTGATAAAACAGGCCTTACTGACAGGTCTGGCAGACACATGGTAAGACTTGTATCTCTTTTTTTCCACAGAGAGGAAAGGCCTTTTCTCTGCATGACATTGTTGGTTTATTTCAGGCTCTGTCTGTCTGAAACTGAGGCCATAGAGCAAACAAACAAAAAATAAACAATCTATCTATCGATCTATATATATATATATATATATATATATATATATATATATATATATATTATACTTTTGCAGTATATTTTTGCAGTACTTAGTAGCAAATAATAAATTATTTAAGTTATAATACTAAATAAAAATTATATATATATATATATATATATATATATATATATATATATATATATATACACTCACCTAAAGGATTATTAGGAACACCTGTTCAATTTCTCATTAATGCAATTATCTAATCAACCAATCACATGGCAGTTGCTTCAATGCATTTAGGGGTGTGGTCCTGGTCAAGACAATCTCCTGAACTCCAAACTGAATGTCAGAATGGGAAAGAAAGGTGATTTAAGCAATTTTGAGCGTGGCATGGTTGTTGGTGCCAGACGGGCCGGTCTGAGTATTTCACAATCTGCTCAGTTACTGGGATTTTCACGCACAACCGAGGTATGCAGCAAAGCATTTGTGAAGCCACAACACGCACAACCTTGAGGCGGATGGGCTACAACAGCAGAAGACCCCACCGGGTACCACTCGTCTCCACTACAAATAGGAAAAAGAGGCTAGAATTTGCACAAGCTCACCAAAATTGGACAGTTGAAGACTGGAAAAATGTTGCCTGGTCTGATGAGTCTCGATTTCTGTTGAGACATTCAGATGGTAGAGTCAGAATTTGGCGTAAACAGAATGAGAACATGGATCCATCATGCCTTGTTACCACTGCGCAGGCTGGTGGTGGTGGTGTAATGGTGTGGGGGATGTTTTCTTGGCACACTTTAGGCCCCTTAGTGCCAATTGGGCATCGTTTAAATGCCACGGCCTACCTGAGCATTGTTTCTGACCATGTCCATCCCTTTATGACCACCATGTACCCATCCTCTGATGGCTACTTCCAGCAGGATAATGCACCATGTCACAAAGCTCCAATCATTTCAAATTGGTTTCTTGAACATGACAATGAGTTCACTGTACTAAAATGGCCCCCACAGTCACCAGATCTCAACCCAATAGAGCATCTTTGGGATGTGGTGGAACGGGAGCTTCGTGCCCTGGATGTGCATCCCACAAATCTCCATCAACTGCAAGATGCTATCCTATCAATATGGGCCAACATTTCTAAAGAATGCTTTCAGCACCTTGTTGAATCAATGCCACGTAGAATTAAGGCAGTTCTGAAGGCGAAAGGGGGTCAAACACAGTATTAGTATGGTGTTCCTAATAATCCTTTAGGTGAGTGTATATACACACATTTATTTATTTTATATTTATTTTTATGCACATAGTAGCAAATAATAAAATAATATAAGTAAATAAGATATAAAGTAACTACAAAACTATTTTAATATAAATATAAAATTAAATATAAATTTGCCATTTTTATTTTATTACATTATATTAATGTTAATAATATTACATTCTATATACATGTTTTTTAGTGGCCCACCTTATCACCTTCAGGGTAAAAAAAATTATATTGCATAAAATATTACTTTACACTGTTCTTTTTATAGCATACAATATATTTTGGTTGGATAAAAATAATATTTTTGATGTATGTGCAAGTGAGCTTCCAAACAAAGAAAATCCAGCCATCTGGTGCAGTTATATCACACTCATTGTGATTAAAATAGAAAGATGTGTGTATTTCTCTCTCTCTCTCTCTCTGTGTATGTGCGCACAGGGCTGAATCAAAGATTAAAGGCTAATCATATGAAGTTATGGTGCACTTTCGTGCTTCAAACACAGACGGGAAGTGACACGTTGACATGCCTCACAGTGATACTGATACATCTTCCTCTCAGATGTAACAGGGTTTTACTTCATTATTTGAATGGATTTATGACAAGTGGCCAATATTAAAGCTCAGTACAGTAATTATGATGAAGTCAGATGTCTGCCTTACATTTTGTCATGCAAAGCAAATTTCCTTCATTGTGGCTTTGGAAACTCATTAAGCATTTGGACAGATTCCACAAAGAACTCCAACGGGAAAGGTGTACAGTACGACCGGCCATTTCTTTCTCTTTATGACGGGCCATTAAACAAACATAATGGCCCAATTAAAATCCTGTCGTCCACCGCGGCACTTGAAGTTATGCTAAAAGAAAATGAAGCCAAATGAGATTGAGTGGGTTACAGGTTAAATTGGCTTGGCTTACACCATGACACTACACCTAATTTACTTAAGCACTATATTATCAATGTTTAAAAAAGGAAATCTATTGGGTATTAGGTTATTTATATTTAATTCATTATTTTCCTCGAAATTCTAAAAACAATACCCCATTATGACAACATGAAAGACGTTTGTTTGAAATCTTTGCAAAGTTATTAAAAATAAAAAAAATCACATACAAGTATTCATAGCCTTTGCCATGGCACTCAAAATTAAGCTCAGGTCCATGCTGTTTCCACTGATAATCCTTGAGATGTTTCTACAACTTGATTAGAGTCCACATGTGGTAAATTCAGTTGATTAGACATGATTTGGAAAGGCGCACACCTGTCTATATAAGGTCCCACAGTTAACAGTGCATGTCAGAGCACAAACCAAGCTATGAAGTCCAAGGAATTGTCTGTACAGAAAAGAATCTGCAGCACTGAAGGTCCCAATGAGCACAGTGGCCTCCATCATCCGTAGATGGAAGAAGTTTGGAACCACCAGGACTCTTTCTAGAGATGGCCGCCCGGCCAAACTGAGTGCTCGGGGGAGAAGGGCCTTAAGGCCATTACATACTCCGCAAGAACAGAAAAAAAAGTTCTCGCTCCCAGGGCTACGAGAACAAAATTATGTAATTTTGTTCTCGCAGCCCTGGCTTGGGAGTTCTCGAAGCTTGCACATCATCTGAGCAGAACTTTTTTGTTGTGGGTGTCCGAGAACTATTGTGTGAGAAGAACAACCATCTCTGCAGCACTCCACCAACCAGGCCTGTATGGTAGATTGGCCAGACGGCACATGACATCCCGTCTGGAGTTTGCCAAAAGGCACCTGAAGGACTCTAAGACCATGAGAAACAAAATTCTCTGGTCTGATGAAACAAAGACTGAGCTCTTTGGCCTGAATGGCAAGCGTCATGTCTGGAGGAAACCAGGCACCGCTCATCACCTGGCCAATACCATCCCTACAGTGAAGCATGGTGGTGGCAGCAGGATGTTTTTCAGCGGCAGGAACTGGGACACTAGTCAGGATCGAGGGAAAGATGAATGCAGCAATGCACAGAGACATCCTTGACGAAAACCTGCACCAGAGCGCTCTGGACCTCAGACTGGGGCGAAGGTTCATCTTCCAACAGGACAACGACCCTAAGCACACAGATATCAAAGGAGTGGCTACGGGACAACTCTGTGAATGTCCTTGAGTGGCCCAGCCAGAGCCCAGACTTGAACCCGATTGAACATCTCTGGAGAGATCTGAAAATGGCTGTGCACTGACGCTCCCCATCCAACCTGATAGAGCTTGAGAGGTCCTGCAAAGAAGAATGGGAGAAACGGACCAAAAACAAGCTTGTAGCATCATACTCAAAAAGACTTGAGGCTGTAATTGGTGCCAAAGGTGTATTGAGCAAAGGCTGTGAATACTTGTGTACATGTGATTTATCAAATGCGTTTTTTATTTTTAATACATTTGCAAAGATTTCAAACAAACTTCTTTCACGTTGTCATTATGGGGTATTGTTTGTAGAATTTTGAGGAAAATAATGAATTTAATCTATTTTGGAATAAGGCTGTAACATAACAAAATGTGGAAAAAGTGAAGCACTGTGAATACTTTCCGGATGCACTGTATATATATATATATATATATATATATATATATATATACTTTTATAAGTATTAATACACTGTTTTTATTTATGTATGTTATTTATATTGTTGTTATTAAATATTATTCATAATTATTTATATTGTATTGTATTGGTCATTTTAAATTTTATTTTAATTCATTTTAACTTCTTTATTAAATTAAATCCTATCTGGAGACTGTATTTTGGAGTAAGTTTTTACATTGGCTGATAATAATGCAAACCTTTCATTATTTCTTTTTCTTTGTTTTTCTGAAACTGGGAACGGTAATTGAAAACCATGAGATAAATAACAATACACAAATCAAAAAATGAATGAATAAAAAAAAATCCAAAACCTCATCTACCCTCTGAATAATTAATCTTTTTCTCTTCAGAACCAATTCCATAACAAATGAGTTGTTTTTCTGTGATTGAAAGTCCCTTCTTCTGGGTTGTGCTTCTGTTTGAACACGTTCTGCTGTTAAATAATAAATTACGGTTATGTTTTGATATAGTTTCCAAGGTGAAAATTAAGTATCGACTTCTTATTAAAGGATTACACATTCCTGAACTGTTTCCACATTTTGTATTAGAACAAGAATGGGAATTCATCATGAGAGAGAACATGCCTGAGCATGTCTACTTCGCTGTGGAAACCGAGTATACAGTATTTAAATGGATAGATCACCCAAAAATGAAGATTCTTCATCATTTACTCACTCTCATCTTTCCAACCCGGTATGACTTATTTTTCTGTGGAGTACAAAGAAAGAAGATACAAAATGTCCATACAAATTCAATACTGTTCACTAATGTTTTGACTATAGGCTAAATTCAGATTAGCATGCTAGCACTATGCTTTTTGTGCATTTCTTTTACTGTACCTTCTACTTTTTACAAAATTGTTGTTATTTTTACAATTATTTTTGTATACAGCTTTCTTTTCCAAGCAGATGTTTATGCTAGCTCTTATTTCTCTTCCTAAACAATTGATTAGCATTAACCTCTCTTGCTATAGCGGTGCAGAAATGACAAAGGTTTTAAACATACTTCTCAAAAGTACAATTCATTTCTTTAGGTGCAAAACCTTTTTAAGCAGAAAAATATATGGTTCTCTTTTAATTTGACACTGTGTTTTCTGTGAGTGGGAGAGCAGTAGGCTATATGTCGCAGTGAGGAGAAACCTGGCTAAAGAGCTTATGTCCACCCAGTATACTGACCTCACATTACAAGCAGCCTGCTGACCTGGATTTACTATTCCTGTTCCTGTCAATTACCCAAAGGAAAGGCTGACATCTGCCCCGGCCCTGTGACCCAGACACTGTTGATGCGTCCAAATACTTTCCTAATATATGGTATTAGTAATAGTAGTATGTCCGAATACACAGTATTCGAAAAACAGTAGGCGAAAAGATTCTGAAGTGTGCTTTCGATGGACACTTTACTATCCCATGAGGCCACGGGAGGAGATTTATGAATGGAAGTGAAGCGGCGCAACTGTAGGTCATGTGACAGTAACAGCATGCCGGATATAGTATGTCTGAATTTCATTCATACAACCCATATTCATACTACATAGAACATACTTTTTTTAAGGGTCGCAAAGTAAATTCAAATTCAAATGCAGTACCTACTCAGACGTGATTTCAAACGTGTTTGTTGTGGCCATGCACTTTATGTCAAAAATTAGGGCTTTAAACTCATAGTAGTAGTAATAATGATAATAGTAAGTTTTATATTGATTAATGTCTAGTTAGTTGATTAATTCATATAGTATATTAATTAATATAGTGTTAATATTATTATATTGTTATTATTCTTTTATCTTAATATTGTATATTTCTGTTATACTATTGTCAAAAAAAAAAAAAATCTTTTATATGAATTGATCATGTTAATATTGATTAATATTAATAAATAGTATTATTATATTACTATTATTTTATACTTTTAGATAATTATTATTTAGTTAATTAATTAATTAATGTTAATATTACATTTTATTTTATATTTAATATTAGATACATTTTATATTTTGTTGTTATATTTTAAATAACAATACATTTTATATTAATTGATCATGTTAATATTGATTAATATTAATGAATTGTATTATTAACCTACATTACTATTATTTTAGACTTTAACATAATAATTGTAACGGTTGGTGGTACCAGGAACAGGCCGAAGACTCAGGAGATAATAAGCAAACATAAACTTTAATCCAAACTTCACAAATAACTGAAAACAGGCAACAGGAATCCAACTTAACATAACAGTGACTAGACCAAGACTTAAGGTGATGGTGTAACTTAAATAGAAACGAACATAACTAAAGAGGGTAACTATGGTGACAAACAAGTGGCAGGAAACTAAGACTAAGGAACACACTGACAGGATGAAAACACAACTTAAAGATAAACTAAACAGACAGACATGTTACAATAACAATTATAATATTATTACAATATTTAATTAGTGACTTAATGAATGTTAATTAAGGTTTGTATTATTTTATTATAACAATGTTTTTTATTTATTATATTATTAGTACTACTAGTAGTAATAATAATAATATATTAATTGATGATAATATTAGTACAATTTATTTTATAATTAATTGTATTACATGTATAACATATAATGTAAATATAGTATATTATAATGCGAATCAGAATGGGAAAGAAATGTGATTTAAGCAATTTTGAGCGTGGCATGGTTGTTGGTGCCAGACGGGCCGGTCTGAGTATTTCACAATCTGCTCAGTTACTGGGATTTTCCCGCACAACCATTTCTAGAGTTTACAAAGAATGGTGTGAAAAGGGAAAAACATCCAGTATGCGGCAGTCCTGTGGGCGAAAATGCCTTGTTGATGCTAGAGGTCAGAGGAGAATGGGCCGACTGATTTAAGCTGATAGAAGAGCAACTTTGACTGAAATAACCACTCGTTACAACCGAGGTATGCAGCAAAGCATTTGTGAAGCCACAACACGCACAACCTTGAGGCGGATGGGCTACAACAGCAGAAGACCCCACCGGGTACCACTCATCTCCACTACAAATAGGAAAAAGAGGCTAGAATTTGCACAAGCTCACCAAAATTGGACAGTTGAAGACTGGAAAAATGTTGCCTGGTCAGAATTTGGCGTAAACAGAATGAGAACATGGATCCATCATGCCTTGTTACCACTGTGCAGGCTGCTGGTGGTGGTGTAATGGTGTGGGGAATGTTTTCTTGGCACACTTTAGGCCCCTTAGTGCCAATTGGGCATCGTTTAAATGCCACGGCCTACCTGAGCATTGTTTCTGACCATGTCCATCCCTTTATGACCACCATGTACCCATCCTCTGATGGCTACTTCCAGCAGGATAATGCACCATGTCACAAAGCTCCAATCATTTCAAATTGGTTTCTTGAACATGACAATGAGTTCACTGTACTAAAATGGCCCCCACAGTCACCAGATCTCAACCCAATAGAGCATCTTTGGGATGTGGTGGAACGGGAGCTTCGTGCCCTGGATGTGCATCCCACAAATCTCCATCAACTGCAAGATGCTATCCTATCAATATGGGCCAACATTTGTAAAGAATGCTTTCAGCACCTTGTTGAATCAATGCCACGTAGAATTAAGGCAGTTCTGAAGGTGAAAGGGGGTCAAACACAGTATTAGTATGGTGTTCCTAATAATCCTTTAGGTGAGTGTATTGATTAATATTAATAGTTTTATACTTTTAGAAATATTATTACTTTATATTATTTTATATTACTTAAAGGGATAGTTCACCCAAAAATGAAAATTCTATCATCATTTACTCACCCTCAAGTTGTTCCAAACTTCTATGAATTTCTTTATTTCTAGATATTTTGATGAATATAGATAACCAAACAGTTAAATAATTTTTTTTTTTTAAATACTATGGAAGTCAATGTGGCCCATCAACTGTTTAGTTACCGACATTCTTCAAAATATGTTCTTTTGTGCTCAGCAGAAGAAAGAAATTCAGACAGGTTTGTAAATGATGACATAATTTTCATTTTTGGGTGAACTATCCCTTTAATAAGTTTTTTTTCATCAAATAGTTATGAAGAGATGTTAACCTTTCAGAAAATGCTGATCATCGACCTCAGGAGGTCATACAAAAATTCCTTTCAAAAGTGTGCGTGTTTGTGTATGTGTGTCGTCGTGCGGGTTGACATAGTAAGGTGAGGACAAGCCAAACTGTTTTCCGGTGCCAAACTGCATCCAAAAGGGTGCAATTCATCACAAGGGTCACATAATCCACTTAATCCAATTTAATTACCACGCCTGCTTTGTTTCTGAAAGTTCACAAAGCTTGTTTACTATGGGACAATAATGAGTCGATGTCTAGGAGGGTAATGTCCAAATATTACACAGCTTGATCTTCATTTTTTTAGTTGCTGTCAGCAAAAATGTTGGTTGGGGAAATCAAGTCGTAGGGAAAACATTTAAATTCAACATTGTACTTTTGCGAAACTTTTACACAAGAGCATCCCTACTTATAGGTGACCACGTGTGCACGTCTATGTTTGTTTGTGCTAAGGGATTCATGTTGAACTTAACCTGTTCATCTCAGGGAAGTTGAGCGGAAGTCTTACGTCCGTTTCTAATTACCGTAACAGGTGACTGACTCAAATAAAGGCCGCTTACAAATATATGACCCTTGATTCCTAGCCAAACCGAATCTATACCATAGATCAAACCTCTTTTCACTAAGTAGCACAAAAGGGCCAGATATTGATTCGGCTATTGCTGCCAATCGACCCGGCAGCCCTGTAAGGAACATTACAGGCTTCAATACAACAAGTGCACGAACCTAGCAAGTGATTTCCTATTTCTCATTTCAGCATGATGCCACTAAACCTGTTATGTGAAGCCTATGTTATAGCCACCATCATGGCTAACTAAATTACATTTAGTCAAGTCTTGCTAACTGACTAACAACAATAGTGTTGGGGAAGCTGCTTTGAAACTGTAGCTCATCAAGCTAAAAGCTAGACATGCTGAAAGAGCTGTTAACTACACAAGCTACTAATAAAACATAGCTGACTACATTGAAGCTAAGCAATTAAGCTAAAATATACCTGTTTTTTCTGAAGAAAAACAAATATTTACCTCAGCAGTTTTGAAATGAGTCAGCTACTATTTGTAAAGTAAGTGTTGTTGCTAGCTTCTAAAAGTTACTGGTACGTTTAGCTAGTTACTCGTTAACACTACAACTTTGCAGATAGTAAAACGCTATTAAAATGCTTTAATTCTCATCACAGTAAGTGTACATAAAAAACTCTTGCAGGTAAAAAAATGTTGTTACATCAAGTAACATCTAAGGAGTCATAATATTGTTACATTTTCCATGTATTCATTTTAGATTTGGAGGAAATTCTGATTAATCATCTGTCCTCTAAATTGAACATTATGCATCACTAGCTATATTTCAGCTACAATTCATACTA
The DNA here is from genome assembly GCA_039654625.1 of Rhinogobio ventralis. Classification (NCBI taxonomy): domain Eukaryota; kingdom Metazoa; phylum Chordata; class Actinopteri; order Cypriniformes; family Gobionidae; genus Rhinogobio; species Rhinogobio ventralis. The sequence continues at coordinate 9,708,503 of CM077217.1, read as the reverse complement.
TTACTGTGACTGTTATTCTTGAAAATACTTGGATTTATGTTATTAGAATGTAATTTGCTGTTACATCAAAAAAAGTTATCTGATTACGTAATGCATGTTACTTGTAATGCATTACTTTACTTGTTACATCAAAAAGTAATCTGATTACGTAATGTAGGTTATTTGTAATGCGTTACTTTACTCGTTACATCAAAAAAGTAATCTGACAACGTAATGCATGTTAGTTGTAATGCATTACTTTACTCGTTACATTAAAAAGTAATCTGATTACATAATGCACATTACTTGTAATGCGTTACTTTAATCTTTACATCAAAATAGTAATCTGATTATGTTATGCATGTTATTTGTAATGCGTTACTTCACTCGTTGCATCAAAAAAGTTATCTGATTACGTAATGCATGTTACTTGTAATGTGTTACTTTACTTGTTACATCAAAAAAGTAATCTGATTACGTAATGCAAGTTACTAATGTGTTACCCCAACACTGCTCATTTCAGATGAGATTGAAAACACCTGATCGCTAGTTTTTCCACAGGCTGAAAACGTCAATGGATCAATGTAGATTTCATACTGAGGTTTTTTCTGAGAGGAGACCTACGGTAGAAATGTATCCATTTCAGAATTATCAGCTAATAAGGGTAAATCGACATATTCTGGTAAACTGGTGGAAGCCTGAGTGTTTTCTACATAGTCTGAGTTAGTCTTCCACCAAGTTGTACCTTCACCGGTTGTAGAGATTTTTGATGGAATCACGTGTTTTCACATCAAATAGTTTTCACATGATTTTATATCATTTTATTCATTGGTTTGTTAAATACACACAGTATAACTGTTATTACTGTATTATGTTTAATAAAGCATATCTTCGGTTAAAACCAAAAACGCATAATGTCCACTCAATTCTCTTTCTAAAATATGTGTAAAAATCTTGTTTTTCATGCACTAAGAGTAATAAAAACACAGGGAAAAAATCCTTGTCATAATTTATGCATGAAAGGGTTAAAATAGCAAACATTTATTAAAATGAACACTGCTGAAAGCAAACTTTTTATATTTTCTGTGCTGAGTATAGAGGAAAATCTGCTAAATTGATTTAAGAATGGTAAAATGTGTTACACTGCTGAGATTATCACATTATTGAGATATATGATGTATAAATAATAAAATGTGACCATATTAAATATTACAATACAAAAATATTATTATATCAAATATTATAATATTGAAAATAATATGTGTATAATATCCGACACTGCAGTTCCTCATTAGGGGAGTCACGTGACTTCTGAGCAGTAATAGATATGGCTGTCAACACGGCAGCTTGTTTTACTGGGCTAAGTGGCTTATAGATTTTGTTAACTGGACGGTTTATCTGTGGAAGCAGACCAGACGAAACACTGCAGGTAGAAAATAAGGGACAGATTAGAAACCTACGTGCCCAGACAGCGATGGAAGCTTCCTTTTTAATAACCCTGCAGAACAGTAGCAAGTCGCAAAAATAAGCCAAGTTCTGCCACCTAGTGGTTAAGCATAAACATTGCAAATGAGAAAATGGCAGCGTAAACAACAATTGCGGTTACACAAATGCATCCAAATAGCCCATAAATTAATTAACAATGCCTTATAAGACGTTTTAGCCTACTCTGAATAGTTTTCAATGAGGTTTGATGCATTTGTAATATGTGTATATGACAGCAGAATAGCAGCAATGCCCCCATGTGGTCATATATGAAAGAAACATTTTGAACTTCGCCCCAGGCCCTCAGCTATATCAAATGTCAAGTTTTGATATTCTCGAAAACCTTTTCAAATTCAAAAACGTGTTTTTTTATCAGACCTGAAGTGAATCGGGGCACTTAGCACCTGGAGAGCTGCCCTTGTCCGTTGCCGTGGCGCGTTGCCAGGCGATGACTCAGCGTTTTTGGCGAACCTTTCTGGCACAGCGAGAGGTGGGAACGAAAACCCGCCACTGCAGCGCAGCAACAGGTCATCGCCATGGCAACAGCCAAAGCGACAGGAAGGCCAGTGAATCTCGCTGGGTGATTTGTATGGAGAGAAAAGTTCACCTGGCTGAAAAATACTCTGAAGACTTTCTTTCAGCTCCTCACACACTATGAACGGACACGAGCGAATGTGGCCAAACATACTAAATTTTCTCTCGGATCAACCACCCGCAAACAGAACACACACATTACGTTCAGAAGGTCAAGCAATGAAATATTTGGTCGTAATTGTCTTTGTAAATCCTTGTTCCTCACTGTTTTCCTGTGAAAAGCAGCCTTGTCTTTTAAAACTCAGAAGAGAACGCATTTAACAACTGAGGTGGTGAAAATGACTGTTTCTTAATCTTTCTATTTTAATTGTGTGCACAAATATGCAGTGTAATGTACTGTCATTAGTTCGCTATAAACTAAATATACTGATCCTGGAATGCTCCAAAAATGTAACTGTATTTCCTAGTATATTTAAAATTTCAAAGGCAGGAACATACATATTGCCAAAAGTTTTGGGATGCCTGCCTTTACATGCACATGAATTCTAATGACATCCCATTCTTAATCCATAGGGATTAATATGGAGTTGGCCCACCCTTTGCAGCTATAACAGCTTCAACTCTTCTGGGAAGGCTTTCCACAAGGTTTAGGAGTGTGTTTATGGGAATTTTTGACCATTCTTCTAGAAGAGCATTTGTGAGGTCAGGCACTGATGTTGGACAAGAAGGCCTGGCTCGCAGTCTCCGCTCTAATTCATCCCAAAGGCGTTCTATCGGGCATAAGCGTCGGAAGCAAAAAAATGTGGCTGGGTCTTCTCTCAGAAAAATTTTACTGGAGTACATTAAGTACAAATATATCGCAAGGTCTGGTTGGGACAGACAAAATTACGGAAAACACAGAATCATTGGCAGCAACAATAGTGTAGGGGTAAGATGATTGGCATGAAGTTTTGACGCAAATCGACTAGAGGTTTGAATACATTCTTTACACCACTGCATCCAACGCTTTGCATTGCACTTGGTGATGTAAGGCTTGGATGCAGCTGCTCGGCCATGGAAACCCATTCCATGAAGCTCTCTACGCACTGTTCTTGAGCTAATCTGAAGGCCACACAAAGTTTGGAGGTCTGTAGCTATTGAGAAGTTGGCGACTTCTGCGCACTGTGATTTTACGTGACCTACCACTTCGTGGCTGAGTAGCTGTTGTTCCCAATTGCTTCCACTTTGTTATAATACCACTAACAATTGACCGTGGAATGTTTAGTAGTGAGAAAATTTCACGAATGGACTTATTGCACAGGTGGCAACCTGTCATGGTAACAAAAAACTAAATAATACTAAAAATATGCATTAAAATATGAGCAAAAATATAAAAAATTACTAGTGCTGTAAAATCGATTAATCTAACAAAAATGTGTGTGTATATATATATATATAATGTTTGTGTATACTGTATATATATACACACACACACACAAACACGTTATATATTTACAAACTTTTATGTTAGATGTGATTAATAGTGAATTAATCGATTTGAAAGCACTAAAAATTACACTTTTTATGTTTCAGTATATTTTCGAAGGCCATGTAAGTAGTAGTTCCGCCCACTTTGAAATCCCATTGGTTGAAAGTTCTGTTCTTTTAGATGATCATGTATTCTATCAAAAAGATGCACTCAAAGATAAAAATGAAATAAAAAACGATTTCTGAACATTTAAAAACAAACCAAACTAAACTGGCAATGAAATATCAGTAATAAAGAACCCCGTTTTTTACCCTTTTTTTCTTTCACTTCATTTCAGTCGAGATGTGAAAGCAATAGATATAGCAGTAGTAAGGAAACAGTAGTCAATGAGAGCATGTGATCTTGAGCGTGGCTGGAGCTCAGAATGAGTCCTCTGTCAGGCCATCACCAGTATCCCAGAGTGCACTGGGCCGCCAATCATATGGCTGACACAATGCAGGGAGAGAACAGGTTCCTCAATCCAGCTGCCAACAAAAGCTCATTTATTCGGTCGTTTTTTACAGAGGCGATTATTCACAGCCAGACTAGGACAAACACACACACACACATTTGATTTTATATCATGACCTTGCATTTGACTTCTATTTATTTATTTACATTAAATTTGATTTAATAGTTAAAACACCTTATTTTATTAATTTATTATTTAAAAAAATGTTTTCTCATTTTTAAATGTATTTTAATTTAATTTAGTATTAAGTTTACCTGTTAAATTATCTCATATTATGTTTTTATTATTTATTTTATTAATTTATTTAGTATTTTATTCATTTACATTTAATTTGATTGAATATTAAAGTTTAATTGTTAAAGTGCCTCATTATTTTATAAAGGTATTTTAATTTATTTAGTTTATTTATTTATTTATTTTAATTTAATTGGATATAATATTAAGTTTAACTGTTAAAGGGTCTCATATATTGTATTTTTAATTATTTAAATAATTACATTTATTTCTTATTTTATTTTACTTTTAATTTATTATTAAGTTTAACTGTTAAAGTGTTTTAAATGTATTATTTTTTTTATTTATTTTAATTTCACTTGAGTTAATATTAAGTTTAACTGCTAAAGGCTCTCATATTATTTATTTATTTTTAATTTTTTTTATTAATTTATTAGTTTATTACTTTTTTATTTAATATCAAGTTTAAAATTGTATCATTATTTTATTTATTTATTTTATGTATTTATTTTGTTTTTTAATTTAATTAAATGTAACTTAAATGGTCTCATTATATTATTAATTTATTTATTATTTTATTCATTCATTATTTTATTTTATTTTATTTTATTTAAGATAATGTTCAACTGTTTAGGGACATTCAGTGACCAGAATGGAGAGAAGAAAAAAAAAAAAAGCTGACCCACACATCTTAGACTGGATCAAGATCACTGATTCATCACGGCAAAACAATTCAGCGCCCATAATTGAACAGTCATCTGAGGCCGTCCACTCCCAGAGTGCAATGTGATGAACAAATCAACACACGAGTATAGAGAGGGAGAGAGATGGATTATTGATTTGTTCACGGGGCGTTATATCCATCTGACCCCAGAGAAAGGCCGTCAGAACAGCGAGCCCCACACAAGATGCAGTGTTTGCTGTCAACAACAGTTTGCTTGTGCTGCCTATATGAGTCCACAAAGACACATTTATTATGACGGAATAAAGCCCGTCCGGCAATCACCAACCGTCCGGCCCGCTGGGCAAACGCCAGGGAGGAGTGGGATGGGAGAGTGAAGGATTGTAGTGCCCCGTGACTGCATTCCCATGCACCTCTTCATTTTTATATGGACTATGACTTCATGATTTCAGATTTTGTTGTAGTAATTAGTGCAACCAAACAAAATACTTTATAATATTTATATCTAGTTAAAAGTTTTGTTAGTTAAAACATATGGCAAAAAAACAAATAAACATTCAAAGAATTCATCAAATTTAATATTTTCTTATTCATATCCCTCTTTTAATTTTTCTTATAATATTGTAACTCATGGTAAAATAGGCATTAGATAATTGTTATTTATATTTATATATTGTTAAAAGTGTAAATATGGATACTTATGAAAGTATATTGCGTTGATGTTTTTCCATATGTTATAATCCAACTGTGATTACATTTATGAAATAAATATGAAATATATATATATATATATATATATATATATATATATATATATATACACACACTAGTGCTGTCAAATCGATTATTCGCGATTAATCACATCCAAAATAAAAGTTTGTGTTTACATAATACAAGTGTGTGTACTGTATATATATTTATTTCTTAAATATATAAAATATATACATGAATGAGTGTATTTTTTATATACATAATAATTATACACAGTATACACACACACACACACACATATATATATATATATATATATATATAATTAAAAAATCACAATGAGTTGTGATAAAAAAACACTCAATAAATAAAACTATTATTATTATTATTATTATGCAAACTGCCAGCAAATAATAAAAAAACAATAAATACATTTAAAAAGCAATAACAATAGTTATTATTATTATTATTATTCAATATATTATTATATTTATATCTACTTAAGAGTAAGTTCATAGTTATGAAAATAAACAAGCAATTTTCAATCACTTTTGTGAAGCAACCTTGAGCTGTGGTAAAAAGAAACTCAATAAATAATAATAATAACACCACTTATCATTATTATCATTACTCTTATTATTATTGTTATTAATTTTATTATTCAAACTATGAATTCAATGAATATATAATATATACAATGTATAATAATAATAATATATTGACATAAATAAATACATAAATAAATAAAAACAGTTACTACTACTATTATTATTATTATTATTATTGTTATTTGAACAGTCAATATCCTGCCTACAGTAACAAACATAAAACTATTCTGTAAAAAAGAAAACATTAAAATGTAGTGTACATTATGTCATTCCATGCATTGAATGTGTGTGTGAGTGTGTTTGTCTCGGTGTCAAAGCTGTTTAATAGTCCACTGGTGTTTAGGACACACGTCTGGCCAATTCTATAACAGAAAAGGATAGGCTGATTAACATGCCACACCACTCACTTCCTCTCAAACACACTATTGTCGTCCACCGAGATGCCTGACAACAAAACACTTGTGTGTGCTTATGGGCAACAGAACTTCCCAGAAAGATCAAAAGGAGAGCAAAAAGGGGGAAAAAAGTGGTGAACATATATCCTCATGGCCTAGAGCGAAAGGACGAGACAACCAATGTATAGTAAAGGAGACTGTTTGATTTCTTTGGTAAACACTGACAGGACAAAAGCTGCATGTTTCCAAAGAAACATCAAAAACATGCAGACAGTAAACATACTTAATATCAAGTTTACGAAAACCTACTAATTTTTCATGTAAAGAAAGTTTTGCATGTTAGCAAAGGAACTATTTTATGTAACTCACTTATTTTTTTCACTTATTTTTTTACTCGCTTATTTACTACAAATTTGGCCACACAAGTGTGTGTGTGGATTTTCATCTCTTTGTATCTCACTCTGAATATGTGTGTAGTGGAGTGAGAACAAGGTCAGAAGCTCATTGGTCAGTTCTGGTGATTGACAGGTCAGAATCTCAAAGCTGCAAACCCCTCTGTTACAGACCTATAAATGGACTCCCATCTCACTCTGCTCCGAATCGCCTCATTCTGACAAACTCTCTGCTGGTAAGTCTAGTAAGTTTTTTTATCATTACAATGTTTTACAGCTTATTTTGCTGCAAGCGTTCCAAACTGCAAAACTAACTACATAATGACTGGAAATGTGTTTGCAAAAGTGAAAGACAGAAAGAAAGTTAATGGTCCATAAAATTGCTCCAACACTTAAACATTTACAGTCATTTGAGGGAAGAGTTAAACAGCTTGAAATTGGTTTCAAACATTTTCACATTTTTAGTGCTTATTGTAATTATTCCAGAAAACGTCAAACACTACAGTACATTAAGATGTCAGACTTAGAGACCTGCCTGGGAACCATCATTGACGTCTTCCACAAATACTCGTCGAAAGAAGGCGACAAGTACAAATTAAAAAAGAGTGAACTCAAGGATCTGCTCACGCATGAATTCCCGACTCTTACTGAGGTAATTCAAAAACTTTTTTACACTATATTTGTCTTGAAATTTTAAGAATATTTGATTGACAATCAAGGCTTTAAGATTTGTCAGAATGTGATTAATCGCATCTAACATAAAAGTTTGTATATATATATATATATATTGGATTTGACAGCATTAGAATAAATATTTTAATGCTGAGCTATTTGTGTGTTATATATATATATATATAATCGACATATATATATATACATACACATATACATACACATACATACACAAAAATAGCTAATTTGCTTAGCATTAGAATATTTAATGTAGCGCTGTCAAGTCGATTAATCGCAATTAATCGCATCTGACATAAAAGTGTATATATATATATATATATAAATTTTTATGTCAGATGCTTAATCACGATTAATTGATTTGAGAGCACTACATTAAATATTCTAATGCTAAGCAAATTAGCTATTTTTGTGTATGTATATATATATATATATATATATATATATATATATGTACAAACTTTTATGTCAGATACGATTAATCGCGATTAATCGATTTGACAGCACTAAATTAAATATTCTAATGCTAAGCAAGTTAGCTATTTTTGTATGTGTGTGTATGTATGTATATATATATATATATATACACACACTTATATGTTAGATGCGATTAATCGTGATTAATCGATTTGACAGCACTAGATTAAATATTCTAATGCTCAGCAAATTAGTTATTTTAGTATTTCTTAAGTTGAAGTTTTTATCTCCCTCAGCAAGTGAAAGATCAAGCAACAATGGACAGTTTGATGGAAAGCCTGGACACCGACGGCGACTCTGAGTGCGATTTTCAGGAGTTCATGACCTTCATCACCATGGTTACCATTTGTTGCCATGAGTTTTTCGAACACCACGAAGACGAATGAGTCGGAAAACAAGTTCAATTGTCCGTAGTTTAATGAGTCACAATACATTCCTTCTCTTAAATTTTGGGATATTAGGATTGTTGTTTTGTTTGGACAGAATGTACATGCTGCTTGTATGACAATGTGCTTGGCTTATTTTGCTAGACTCAAAACCAGTTTATAATTTATTACAAAGCATGTTTCTATTATTTTGCCTAGACATTTTCTTTCCAAGACATGCCCATCATAAATCTCATCTCAGTGAAATGCGGACCAGGTGTTGTGCTCTTGTCATTTCAATTCCAGGCTGATTGTAAAATGTTTTTTTTTTTCCTGATTAGCTTTAGACTATTAGACTGCTATTGACTTACATCGGATTGTTCCGGGGCCTTCGACAAATCACACTGTGCTTAAAAAAGACCCATGAAAGCAAATTATTCTTTTGAGAAAATCTATCGAGCATATGGTATGATGTTTATGACCATCCAACATATGTTGTTAGAGGCATCAAAGCTAGTGTTTTTCATGTCTTAATCGCCCGAAACTTTACTATCAGATTTGTTAGTTTTTTTGTTATAGTACATGAATTGTGTTTTCCAATTGTAACCTAAGCTAAAAGTTAATGTCAAACAATGTCAAAACATCAAGCCACATTCATGAAACATAAGCGATTTTCTAAAAAATCTATTTGTACGCAAATGATTGTGTTGAACTGAATGCAACAGTTTACATAAGAACAATTTACACAAATTTGTTTTGATTTTGCTTAATGAATGAACAAATGTTTCTTTACAAAGTCAAAAGGAATGGCTTTCTTTATAAATAGAAGGAAACAAGTTTCAGAGGCCAAACTGTTAGAATTATGGAATGAAAACTAGCTAAATAAAATTGTGAACAGATGAAATTCAAGTAATGTGTGAGCAATTTTATAAAATATTAATTGCATTCATCAAATATTATATAAATGATATGTATGAATGTATGTGTATCTCTATCTATCTATCTATCTATCTATCTATCTATCTATCATCAGGAATTCATTTTAATAACTATTACTTACAGTATTACTTACAGGCCAGTGATTCATTAGGCCTTTAACCTTATCGTATATTATGTGTGTTTTGGAGAACATAGGTATGTCCTGGAAAACATCTGAAGAGTTAAAATGGGATAGAAATGTGTGCTTATTTTACTGTAGGATGCTGATTGATTTATATTATTTTTTACAAATTACCCAGCTCTCCAGCAGGCCCCTTAGAGCCCACACTTATCATTAATGCAACATCAATTTTCTTTATCCATAAATCTTATCGTGTTAGTTATAGCATGAATATACTTCATGGTAAATTTTCTCCAATGTCTTTGTATAGCTCAAAACAGAATGAATAATGCTACTATTTATTTCAAATTTAAATTAAATGCATTTGCAAAGATGAACTGTGACTCACTGGAGTGTATAATTAATCATTACCTTTTATATAAACCAAGAAAATCATACCTAAATGCTTTGGAATTACCTTCTCTTCAAGAAGAAATATGGACATATGCGTTCTCTGCCAGAGGATGCCTTTAAACAGCTGCTTGGTATCGTCCCTTGTGACTTCCATTGATTTAAATGTCCCGCAGGTATTCTCATTACCGAGCACAAACTGTCAATAAGAAGGCCTTCACATCCGGGTGCTAATTAACAGATCAATGAGATCAAAGACCCTGAAAGATGATAAATATTATATGCACACAGTCTGATAAAGAATACCTTATTCATCTCAAGTATGTTTACCTTAAGCAGCTTGAAAATCAGCCAGATATTTATATGCAATTTACGAATCCAACCAGACAAATACAAGTTTGTTTGAAGGACTTTCAAGTATTGACCAATCACAGACTGTCGTACTGAATACTTCCAATAAGTGGCAGTGTTGTGCTGTGCCAGCACAAGTTCTCTGAAATGAGAGATGTGTTGAGGTGGAGAGTGGACGCAATATGATAAAGTCACTGGATTTATTTGACAATGCAATAAAGCATAAATAAATAAATAAAGCATGATAAAAATAAGTGTCCACAGTATTTCTGGAGTGAAGGATGAGTGCCTTGGGGTGATTGCTTTGGCTGAGTTGAGCAAATGAGGCACTGTGTGTGTGTGTTTACCCAGCTGTGTAGTCCACTAGCATCTTTTAGCATCCCACAGTAGGTAATGTCCCATGAGGTCATTGGATTGGACACTAGGGTAGAATATGGGAACTTGGCTTGCTGTCAAGACAGAGTTCGGTGGTGGTGTTCAGTCTTCTGCTTCTGGAACATATAAATATGGCATCAATGTGTGAGATTTTACATTGACACTTTTTACAGTCAGTCACACCTATCCGTCCATCCATGTCTGTCTGTCTATGTCTGTCTGTCTGTCTATCTCTGTCTGTCTGTCTATCTATCTATCTCTGTCTGTCGTCTATCTTCTATAACTTGTCATCACACTTAGTTTTGACAGCAATGTTAAAAAGAGAAAAAATCGAAAATGTGTAATTATTAGTTACATTTATATAAAATATACACACACAAACACACACACACGTGAGTGTTTTTCTATCCCGGTGGGGACTTCAACCTGAATGCACACTGACTCATGGGGACTCATTGGGAAACATCTAAATTGAGGTCCCCATGAGGAAACAAGCTTATAAATCATACAGAACAAGTTTTTTTCCTTTTTTTTAATGTAAAAATGCAGCAAGTTTTCTGTGATGGGTAGGTTTAGGGGTAAGGTTAGTGTAAGGGGATATAATATACATTTTGTACAGTATAAAAACCATTACGTCTATGGAGAGTCCCCACAAAGATAGTAAACCAGACGTGTGTGTGTGTGTGTGTGTAAGTATGTACACATATATACACACACAATTTGGAAAATATATCATCATCAGCTCTGAGCAATGATTAACATACATTAATTTCCCTATACCATACAGATTTTTCATTTTCTTTCCATCATTAGGGATTCAAGGCAGCTTTGAGAACACTTGAAAGAGAAAGAGGGGAATGCAGAGAGAGAGCAAGAGAGAGAGAGAGAGAGAGAGATGGGATTGAGTGACTGTAGTCTTGTTATATAGGCTGTTTGTGCTTGTATCTTGAGCAAGAGATGCAGACAGGAGGCGTTTTAATGATATCCACCATCATGGATAAACACTTCTTTGATTATATAGATGCCTCAAGATGCAGCATAACTGCAAGTACCTCACCGTGAGTGCCAGCCAGTCACTGATTGATTGTTTATGTGTACGTGTGTGTGCATACCTTCAGCAACAGAGAGTGCAAAACCTTGCTGATGTGATATACATTATCATTTGACAATGTTAACTCACTATTGAATGATTGCTACTTTTTGATGGACACATTCTAACAGTGTTGATTCAGTTTTTATATCTACACATCTGTTAAGTAATTCCAGGTTTGTTGATCCGCTGTCTGATGATCATGTCTGGTTTGCATTCAATTACAATAATTCAACAGCCTGTCATTAATTAGTGCTTTTAAATATTACACTTATAAAGCAGCAATGAATATTTTATAGACCATGGCTGAAAATATATCTATATAGCACTGCATAAAGGCAGGTTTCGATGTGCTCCCATGTGGACCGTATAGCTAGAAACTTTCTTTATACTGTTCTGTTAACACTTTCACCCAGTGCACTTTAATGGCAATCAAAGGGTGACAGAAATAGAGAAGACTGAGGAGGGCAGCAAAATATGGAAATAAAAAGCTAGAATTATGCATTTATTCTCTCTCTTTTTTTTTTAAAGACGTGCCCAGGTTATGCATCAATACTGTTACCCTCCTATTCCCCCCCTTTTAAAACAATAAACTATTCCATAAATCTAAATGTTTAAAATTACAACAAATAACCCGTTTCAAAGAGTGACCCCTTTCTTTCCCCTATCTCTGCCTCTTTATGATGTTCATTGTTTGAATGGGAAGAAAAATGGAAGGGGTCTCAAAAGCGAGCAGAGATGCTTTCTTGGGGCTGCATGGATGCACATGATATGAGAAGCAAAATTAAATAAAGGCTGATTGTGTTCAGGGGATTATATCGGGGTTAGTCCTGCACGCTCGACTGGAAACATGACAGCACAAGAATAATTAGCTCACCTGCAAATATTCCTAACTCACTTACACTGGCTGACTCCAGTGACCACCCTGATGGAAGGAGGGGAGTGTGTGCGTGCATATATATGTCTGTGAGTGTGTAAGAAGAAAAAAGTAACCCCAGGAGCACGTAGACCCCAGCAGTGAGAACAGATGTCCTACCATAACCTATAGCAGCCTGTGAGTGACCTCTATGAGAGCGGGCCGTCTTGCATTAGCACCTGCCCTTGCTCACGGGGAGGCGGAAAGGAAGTCATTTTAATTGGAGTATTACTTACGGGCCAGTGATTTATTAGGCCTTTAACCTTATCGTATATTATGTGCGTTTTGGAGAACATAGGTACCTATGTCCTGGAAAATAACTGAAGAGGTAAAATGGGACAGCAATATGTGCTTATTTTACTGATTATATGTATATTTTTACAAATTACCCAGTTCTCTCCGGCTCTCTCCCTTAGAGCCCACACTTATGGTACATCCGATTATTCCCCAAGATATCTGCTTCCCCAAGAGAACTGCACCAATTGCAAAGCAATAAGGACTTCAGGTGGGGTCTTAAGCCTCCAGCACAGTGACTACGATGGGGATTTCTCTGCAGAAATCTGAAAGAAAATAGCTATTTCTCTGGCATTATTTAAAAAAGATAACTACCACACTGTTTTTAAGATGACCACAGCATTTCACTAAATATATTTGAATAAGATTTCTTTAATATAAAGTATATGGATGGATGAATGAATAGATAGATTTTTTTGTACTACACAAAACATATATACATGCATAAAATGGGCATGTACAGTGGCTTAAATATTTCTCTCAATTAAAATATGTATATAATATTATATGTACATAATAATATATGTAATATATATATTTTTTTTATAGATTACTCGGCTCTCCGGCAGGCCCCTTAGAGCCCACACTTAAGTGCCATCCAATTATTCTCCCAGTTCGTCGCCACAATGACTTCCAACTTGGAAATACTTCTCTAGCATTCTTTTAAAAAATGGCTACGATGTACGATATCTCATTATTGGCAGCATTTCACTAAACATATTTGCATAAGAAGATTTCCTTTATTTTAATTGTTCAAATATTTAAAAGTTGTCAATTGGCATGCTGATTAATACATCAAAAGTACCATTTTTTAAATAATACTTCGATGATTTCGCTCAGTTTCGCATCTGATGCACCCCATGCAGATAAACAAATATGACTTTATCCCATTTGGACTCTTCTCTTAAACACTGCTACATCTTTTCCTACACCAGATTCTGATGTATCACTTTAAAAAGAATTGTTGCTGAAGGCTCGAAATAATGACGGAAAATTATCTGTCACACCGAGCAGCACAAAAAGGGCCAATACTCCAAAACGTCACAACAAATTTGCCTTCATATCCAGCGTGTGCTTCAGCAGACCCACAGGACAGGCGGAAATGGGAAATTATGTTTTCTGCATTCCACGAGTGGCTCTTCTCCGAATTCATTATACTTTTCTGTTTCTGGTATAACTGTGCCGTCTCGGAGAAAAATATTTGTTTACAGCTTGCTCGACAAACAAGTGCGCTGTTATTTTAGATGCTGAGTCTGGATTCCCCCCCCCCCAGTGTAGATGCGATTGTCTCTAAAGAAGAAGAGCCAGGATTTTCAGCAGCGAGTTTGACCTCGGAATGAAAGGTCGGTCGTATAATGCTGTGATTTCAACCAGAACTGTCTTAGTAAACCAAATGCTTGCAGGTTTTATCCTGAAGAGAACATTTTCTTGCACCTGCAAGTGTCAGTGCTCAGTGCTGGGTAGATTACTTACAAATTGTAGTCCACTGATTCCAAATGACACAACAAAAAATTTAGTTAGTAATGTTAGTAAATTTTAGTTAGTAATGTAATCCATTACACATTTTAGGTAATGTAATCAGATTACTTTTTGATTACTTTTAGATTACTTTCTTGTTACCACTGTGCAGGCTGGTGGTGGTGGTGTAATGGTGTGGGGGATGTTTTCTTGGCACACTTTAGGCCCCTTAGTGCCAATTGGGCATCATTTAAATGCCACGGCCTACCTGAGCATTGTTTCTGACCATGTCCATCCCTTTATGACCACCATGTACCCATCCTCTGATGGCTACTTCCAGCAGGATAATGCACCATGTCACAAAGCTCCAATCATTTCAAATTGGTTTCTTGAACATGACAATGAGTTCACTGTACTAAAATGGCCCCCACAGTCACCAGATCTCAACCCAATAGAGCATCTTTTGGATGTGGTTGAACGGGAGCTTCGTGCCCTGGATGTGCATCCCACAAATCTCCATTAACTGCAAGATGCTATCCTATCAATATGGGCCAACATTTCTAAAGAATGCTTTTAGCACCTTGTTAAATCAATGCCACGTAGAATTAAGGCAGTTCTGAAGGCGAAAGGGGGTCAAACACAGTATTAGTATGGTGTTCCTAATAATCCTTTAGGTGAGTGTATAATCATGTAATCAATAAAAAAGTAACTATATTCTGATTATGAGTATTTAAAAAAATGTACCATAATCTAATTACAAGTACTTAATTTTTGGAATCTGATTATGTAATCCAGATTACAAGTAATCAGTTACTACCTGTCAGCATGTTCATATAACAAATTCCTAGCTAACAGTTTTTACATTACTTTTTTTAACAACATTTCAGTTTTGCTTCCCAGCTCTAATGGCAAAAGTTTAGTAGGTGTGCAATTATCACACTTCTAATTGCTTTTTTTCAAATGCATGAAAAATTAGATTCACGTTAACAAGTTTTGTATGTTCGCACACACACACATTAAAAAAAGCATCTGTGACCCCTGTCCAATTTTATCCCTACATGTGCAGCATCAAAATAACTTCCTTATCGTTTTCATTACTGAGTTCAAAGAACCTTGGAAGGAGATTGATGACAGGTTTATAAATGGTTTCCTCAAAAGTTTTGACATTTATTTATAACAGGAGTTTCTCTGTTGTGCCATTCTGCTGCTCGGCTTTATTGTTCTTGTGTAAGTCAGATTGGTCGAGGTCAGAAACGCCTGTAGCAATAAGAGAGTCCCTGGAGTCAAACCGTACCGTGACCTAATTTAAAATAGTTGCCGATTTATCCCCGAGTCAAAGCAAAGTCTGTCAGTTTTTAAGTACGACCTGTTCATCACATCTGTATTCATTACATTTAAAATAGTTATATTATCATGCAAAAACTTTGTTATATACATAGTTTCTTATGCTCACCAAGGCTGCATTTATTAAAATACAGTAAATTGCAACAATTTATTTAAACAGTTAATAAATAATAAAACATTAATAGTATTATTATATTAATAAATATAACATAAAACAACAATGATATTATACATTAATAACTATAATATTATTATAATTATTGGTGGCCGCATATATACATATACACACAAACTTTTTTGGAATAGATAAAAAAGAAGATATCACATTTCAAGAAGATATCCAGTAAATCTTTCATGTGACACTGATGCTGGAAAAAAACCTAATAATAAATATAGAAATAAATTACATTTTTAAATATATTAAAGAAAGAAAACAGTTGTTTCAAATTGTAATATTTTAATCAAATAAATTCAGCCTTGGTGAGCAGAAGGGTGTGTTTACACAACAACGATGTACTAAAAACGTTTTTCCTTTGCATTTTTCGCGTACAGACGACAACATAGCCAGCAGCCATATCACCCTGTAGCCCAAGACTGGTTTCCCACTGAAGCTAATCAGGGCTGAGCCTGGTCAGTACCTGGATGGGAGACCAACTGGGAAAACTAGGTAGCTGCTGGTAGAGGTGTTAGTGAGGCCAGCAGGGGGTGCTCAACCTGTGGTCTGTGTGAATCCTAACGCCCCAGTGTAGTGATGGGGACACTGTACTGTAACAAGACGTTAAACCGAGGTCCTGACTCTCTGTGGTCATTAAAAATCCCATGGCACTTCTCGTAAAGAGTAGGGGTGTAACCCCGGTGTCCTGGCCAAATTCCCTCCATTGGCCCTTACCAATCATGGCCTCCTAATAATCCCCATCCATTGAATTGGCTCTATCACCCTCTCCACCTATCGCTGGTGTGTGGTGAGCGCACTGGCGCTGTGGCTGCCGTCACATCATCCAAGTGGATGCTGCACACTGGTGGTGGTTGAGGAGAGACCCCTGACATGAGTGTAAAGCGCTTTGGGTGTACAATAGTACATATGAAAGCGCTATATAAATGCCTAATTCATTCATTCATTCAACACTGTCAAAACGATCCACGCTCACAGATCCGCGAAAACGACTAAAAACGCTGTATTATCATGCCAGTAGATGGCGTTGTCACTTTGTAAAGAAAAACTACGCGCCTATAGACTAAACACTAAACAGTTTTTACAAATTCACACATTCACGATAACGACTTTGTTTTCAAAAACTTGCACTTTGAAACCCGATTTCAAAAGCTTGCGTTTTCATGCCACCAAAACGCTGCTGTCGTGTAAACGAACAGCCAAAATGCATAAAAAGTTTTCCATTTTTAGTTGAAAACGGTGTTGTGTAAACGGCCCCTAAGAGACTTCTTTCAAAAGCATTAAAAAAAAATCCTAATTACTCAAAACTTTTGGCCGCATATATACATATACACACAAACTTTTTTTTGGAATAGATAAAACAGTATTTTCACATTTCAAGAAGATATCCAGTTAATTTTTACCACTAGAGTTTTAATTTCCCCTTGTGGAAGTCAAAATCGAGTTTTAACAAGTCAAATCCACACATTCATCTTTCCGCCATGAAAAGCAACTCGGAAACTAATGAATAATTAGTATGTAATGAATAATGAAAAGCCAAATAATTTGTCATAGATTTGTTTTGCATCTTTGTTGATATTGGGGGTTTTTAATCCTCACACATGTTATTACTCAACATTTCTGCAGTGGGTCTGTCTGAGATCTCTCAGCTCCCGCTGTCCACAAGACAAACATCTCAACAGTGCTGTGTCCATTTACAAGACTCTCTTGGGTGACTGTGGGACGCCACAGAATAGAACGAACACACACACACACACATACCGGGGACAATCAAACGTGTGGCTATATGGAGTCGAAGTTGTATTCTCCTCAGGGACCTTGTTTCTTAGAAAAGATGCTTTATTTTGTCGTCTTTCCACTCTCTTTTTCTTTTCTATCTGCCGTTTTTTCGAGCAGAGGGCCCTTAAATGTATTAAGCCCATCAAAGAGTCTTTCAGGCAAAATAAAAAAAGGCACAGTCGCAAAAGGACAGGCAAGCCTTTGGCTTTGAAGAAGAGAGTATGGGGACACGGTCGATGCTGACCAAATTTGATTCCAGTAGTTACCCACAATCCTCGGCTTAAGAGGAGGGGTTTACTGGTTGGTAGATTTAGAGTTGTGGCATCTGGCGATGTAGATACAAACCAATGTTGACAGGAGACGCGCGTCAGGGAATAAAGACAGTGTGTATATGCACTATAAAATTACACTAAAAAATTGATGATGTTTTGATGCAAAGGGTTAGTGCTCTTTTTTTTATTAAATAAACAATATATTGTACTTCATAATTTTCCTCTGTGCTATAATCAGGGTTATAAACTAAAACTGAAACTAAAGCCTACATTTTTTTTTACTTGAAATAAAATAAACGTCACTTAAAATGAAATAAATTTTTTTTATTTTATTTTAGCAAAGTTGCCAAAATCATTTTCATTTAGTTTAACTTGATGTACTTAAATAACTAGTCAATTCTAGTCAGAATATGAGTCTGATACTGCTCCATTGGGCTGTGATTATGGGGCGTGTTTCAACCAAACCAGGAAAGAAAATGCCTCTGCACTCAATTGGATAGACCTACAACCAATCAGAACAACGGAGTAAGTGATGTATGTTGAGCGACGCATAGTAGTAGTGGGAAGTTCAGATCATTTTACGGACTCTGATCTTTGAATCTCGTTCAGCAAAAATGAACAAATCTTTTTCAAGTCATTTCGTTCATTTCAGCAGAATATAATTAAAATGTCACGTGTTAAATTCCCCAACACATCTAGTACTTATGCAAACGTTGATCACATTTGAAATAAAAAATTAATTATAAGCTAATGCAGCCAAGGCTAAACTTTAAGAAAGAAATTATTCATTAATTGCTTAGCTGGGTCTTCAGGCTATGCAGTCTGTAAGTTAACCTCACCTCAGAATTCGAGTCGTTCTTTCTTTTGTCACTTCTCATTTAATCACATCTGTTCTCTGGAAAGATTAGTTCACCTCTCCTGTCTTCGGGTTCGAGTCGTTAGTTCCGTCATCAGTGTCTGATCTGCGCCGTGACAGCCCCATATGCAATGCATGCAGTCCCAAAAACAGAATTGATTAGTTAACCTCTCGAGTCTTCGGGTTCGAGTCATTCGTTCACCAACTCACAGCCCCATAGGCTGAATGCAGAAGATGCTGTACAGAACCGATGGCATGTAGCGCATGCGCGGTCAACACAAAATGAACGAATCACTCTCTGAGACAACTCGTTGTTCCCGAGTCCTATTTAAGATTAATTAAAAAAGAATGAATCGTTCATAAACAACACATCAACGCATAGTTGTCAACAGAACTCAACTGCACGCACGCTGGAAGTAGAAGAAGAAGATGAGTGTAAACGATATTTGCCTGTGTTGTAAAAAGAATTTAAGGATACACAGAGTACTTACCAACACGAACATCATTTTTGAGAGAAATAGTAAAGGTGAATGCATATACGAACAAGTTTTCCGCTTAGGATTAGAACCAATTCAACCCAAGCGCTCTTTGATGACGTGGCTGATTACGTTACTGTTGATCATCTGTCAATCATCGTATAAAGCCTGCCCTGACAATTTGATTGGTCCGAACAGCTCCTGTTCGGGCATAGCTACTCCACAATGGATCAAGGGTGCTTCTCAATATCCCTCTTCGTTTCCTCGCTCCTCTGTCCTCCATCCTATGACCCGGAAATCGACCGAGCTCAGCCATCTTGTAGGACATCTCAACTCTCTAATTGCATAAGGAGGAGGCAAGGATGGAAGAGTGAGGAGGCTTCCTGAGGAGTCATGAGCGAGGATACACAGGTGTATCCTTTGCGGAAGTGTTTTATTGACTAAATGTGACGCACGTATTAATTCTACTCCCCCTTCACATCTTGCCATGGTTTATTAATTATTATTATTATGTTTACATGTACAAGACACAAATGTATGTCAAATAACAACAACTGTAGGACAGTTGCAGAATTATATCAAAGCACAAGAAAATGAAAGAAAATTAAACAAACTGTAATAGCCTACTATACAACAGATAAAAAGCAGTTAATAACTGGGAATAATTCATTGTTAATGATAACTGGTAATATTAAATAAAATATGGACAAATGTGGTATTTTGTGGAGGTTGAAACTATTACAATATAAATGATTATCTGTAATGTTCAAGAATCCCAACGTGCAAGCTAAATCCAGCGGTGTGGAGTCATCATCAATTGATGACGCTTTGAAGTGGCGCTAAAGGGAGCGAGGACATATCATTTCACTTGATTCAATTCCTCCATCCTTGCGTCTTTTCCTTGCGTCCTTCCCTCGCATCCTTAAGGGGTGGAGATAAGACGCGAGGAAAGGAAGCTTGGAAAAGTAACGAGGATGCACAAATAAGAATTGAGAAGCACCCCATGTCCAGACCGAACTTCCCGACCTCAAATGTTGTGGGCGGGGCTAAGTTCGGCTGGCATCCAGGCTAAAAATAACTAAAAACTAAAATAAAAATTTATAAAAACTATATACACATAAAAAAACACAAAACAAATTGACCTAAAAAATGTAACAAAATGTTTTAATTAAAACTAAAAATATATAAATAAAAACTGTTTCGAAATATTAATTAAAACTGTTTATTTTCATTTTACCTATGGTTTGTATGCAATGCTGCAACTGTTATTAACTGAATAAATAAATACATTTTAATATTTTTACATGATAATTCAACAATAATTCAAATTATTTCTACATATTATTATAAACACATTATTAATATTATTATATAATTTATTGAATTACTACTGACTGTCATTTTTACAATAATAATTTAAAATGGCTTAGATTACTTATATACACTCACCTAAAGGATTATTAGGAACACCATACTAATACTGTGTTTGACCCCCTTTCGCCTTCAGAACTGCCTTAATTCTACGTGGCACTGATTCAACAAGGTGCTGAAAGCATTCTTTAGAAATGTTGGCCCATATTGATAGGATAGCATCTTGCAGTTGATGGAGATTTGTGGGATGCACATCCAGGGCACGAAGCTCCCGTTCCACCACATCCCAAAGATGCTCTATTGGGTTGAGATCTGGTGACTGTGGGGGCCATTTTAGTACAGTGAACTCATTGTCATGTTCAAGAAACCAATTTGAAATGATTCAAACTTTGTGACATGGTGCATTATCCTGCTGGAAGTAGCCATCAGAGGATGGGTACATGGTGGTCATAAAGGGATGGACATGGTCAGAAACAATGCTCAGGTAGGCCGTGGCATTTAAACGATGCCCAATTGGCACAAAGGGGCCTAAAGTGTGCCAAGAAAACATCCCCCACACCATTACACCACCACCACCAGCCTGCACAGTGGTAACAAGGCATGATGGATCCATGTTCTCATTCTGTTTACGCCAAATTCTGACTCTACCATCTGAATGTCTCAACAGAAATCGAGACTCATCAGACCAGGCAACATTTTTCCAGTCTTCAACTGTCCAATTTTGGTGAGCTCGTGCAAATTGTAGCCTCTTTTTCCTATTTGTAGTGGAGATGAGTGGTAACCGGTGGGGTCTTCTGCTGTTGTAGCCCATCCGCCTCAAGGTTGTGCGTGTTGTGGCTTCACAAATGCTTTGCTGCATACCTCGGTTGTAACGAGTGGTTATTTCAGTCAAAGTTGCTCTTCTATCAGCTTGAATCAGTCGGCCCATTCTCCTCTGACCTCTAGCATCAACAAGGCATTTTCGCCCACAGGACTGCCTCATACTGGATGTTTTTCCCTTTTCACACCATTCTTTGTAAACTTTAGAAATGGTTGTGCGTGAAAATCCCAGTAACTGAGCAGATTGTGAAATACTCAGACCGGCCCGTCTGGCACCAACAACCATGCCACGCTCAAAATTGCTTAAATCACCTTTCTTTCCCATTCTGACATTCAGTTTGGAGTTCAGGAGATTGTCTTGACCAGGACCACACCCCTAAATGCATTGAAGCAACTGCCATGTGATTGGTTGATTAGATAATTGCATTAATGAGAAATTGAACAGGTGTTCCTAATAATCCTTTAGGTGAGTGTAGATTATTAATATAAATTTTCTTTTACATTATACATATATTTTTTTAAATATAATATATTTTTATCTTAAGGAAAAATAAAGAGCTACAACAGTCAATTCACTTATCGTGTTGACAGTTTTTTCCTTTTTTGTCTTTTTTCTGAGGAGAAATATCTGATATGTGAAGTCTCCTGAACTAAGAAAGGAAGTAAAAAGCAGTAAAATGTTCCAAAACATGCAGATTACACTACATACTTTAATGTTACTAACTCCTAATTTTTCCCTCCAAAACGGGAACATGAAACAGAGAATATGAAATGAGATATCAAGCGTTATAAAATCTTTTTTATCTCTGTCTCTGTACTTAAGTACTGAAAAAATATAATGAATACACACACACACACACACACACACACAAAAAAAACTTTTCTTATTTCATAGCAAAGAGTCTGAAATGCAGATTAAATGCTCTTTTGGAATCTCATTACCGGCTTCATTTTCAAACGAGCTTTGAGAATATTAAACAGTGAATAATCAGACCTAATATAATGTAAATGCATTTATTAAAGAAGTTTACACAAAGGTTGACCCTGAGCTGATATGCACTATAAATATCAGGAGGGTGTAGGAACAGATCAAAGGAAGCCCTGCAGACTTTTTTCCAAGACTTTCTCCAAACCTTTAAAAATTCAGCAACACATACTTTCACGAAACCTCACTTTGATACAGATCTAGTGCTAAACGCCTGTGCCACATCTCATATTCTTAATAAAGCGCCTCCAACAAAGTACCAGGAGATACAGCTTCCATCTGAAAAAGTCAATTAATCTTAAATCGAGTCTTAGTGCTAATCTTAATTTTTTCATGTTAGCTTTGAAAGATACATTAGATGATTCTATTTTTTCCCATAAATAGAAAAGGCTGCTTCTTTGTTGCATGTTCATCCACTGATGTATTGTTTATTGCAGTCCCTTGTGTTTCCTGTGTTTGCTGTTGTAATCAATGTTTATCAGAAACGTCCTTAGAGATATTCCGTCACATCCATAATTAATTCAAATGGCGGCCTTTGGAGGAAACAGACTATCCCACTGCTAAAGAGAGGGAGACAGAACCGCTCTATTCATTAAAAACCCAAAAGAGGCCACAGTCTACAGTGTTCTAGCATTTTACCCAAAGCCCATGTATAACGATAGTCAAAGTTCTTTACATCATAATTTAGTCTTATACAATAACTTAAAAAAATATATTAGAACTAAATGACTGTGTTATGACTCACTAACTTTAAAGCAGTATTTGGACCCACTTTAGAAATCCACTAAAAAAACACTCAGAACACTTTCTCAATGCATAACAATGGCCAGGCAACCACCCACAACATCCTAGGAACGGCATAAAACAGCACTGACAATAACAAAGATCTCAATATAAACTGCATAGCAACCCCCTGGCAACCACCCACAACATTTTGCATTGCAATGCGCTAAAAATGTGAATAATCAGACCTAATATAATGTAAATGCATTTATTAAAGAAGTTTACACAAAGGTTGACCCTGAGCTGATATGCACTATAAATATCAGGAGGGTGTAGGAACAGATCAAAGGAAGCCCTGCAGACTTTTTTCCAAGACTTTCTCCAAACCTTTAAAAATTCAGCAACACATACTTTCACGAAACCTCACTTTGATACAGATCTAGTGCTAAACGTGTCACAGACCCGCCAGGCTCCCACGTCACTCAATCACAGCGCACGCCTTCCCCTGAGTACTGATCACGCGCACCTGCAGCTCATCATCACTCCAATCACCCACAGTACAAAAGACACACTCACACGCTCAGTCACTGTCCGGTCTCGTTTGAAATTGGTACTTACCTCTACGCTTACTTCAAGGACTTCCTATATGCTACTTACCTTCTTCCATTGTTCCCTCCAAAGAGTCTCCTGTGTTCCACCCTCGTGTGTGTGTGTCTCCATCCTCTTCTCCATTCCACACCTCTCTCCAGCGATCTCAACAGCAAGTACTCCGAGCCACTTCACCAAGATTCCTTCGTCCACCTCTCACGATCCTCTTCACCATTCACCTGCACTTCCGTCATCATACTGGTCTGCTCTAAATAAACACCACTTCCCATACTTTTTGTCTCCGTCCCTTCTGTACCGTAACAGAAGACCGGACCACAACCGATGAGCACCAGCATGAGCACTCCGGATCCGTTCCAAGAACTCGTGGACGCTGTCCGACGAGCACTTCCTTCCATTCCACCAGCGATCACTTCCGCAAACACCACCGCTTCTCCCTCTCCGCCAGTCTACGCCAGTCCCATGGCCAGACCAGCGCCCTACTCTGGCCTGGCGGAGGACTGCAATGGATTTTTGCTACAGTGTTCGCTGGTCCTGGAGATGCAACCGCAATTATACCCTGACGATAGATCCAAGGTGGCATTCATCATTTCCCAACTAAGGGGCAAAGCGCTGCAATGGGCTGAGACTCTGTGGACTCAGGATAATCCTATCGTTCGAACCCTGACGAGCTTCATAGCTCATTTCAAGGACGTCTTCGGGAAACCAGCTTGGAATGCCTCCATAGGTGAGCAATTGTATCACTTAAAACAGAATAAAATGCCGATCAATGAGTATGCCCTCCAGTTCAGGACCCTAGCCGCCGCCAGTGGATGGAACGAGCAATCTCTACTCACCACCTATCGTCAGGGTTTGGATCCCCGTGTGCGGTTGCATCTCGCTGCATACGAGGATACCATCGGGCTCGAACGCTTCATCCAACTATCCATACGCTTCGCCACTCGTATGCAGTCGTGTCTCGAAGAGCACCAGGGCCAGGAACTCGTCCTTTCTTCCCTCCGTCAGCCAGAGTCCGTCAGTCCTCCAGAACCAGCTCCCGAGCCCATGCAGATACAGCAAGCACGCCTCACTCAAGGTGAACGTAGGAGACGGCTGACCCAGGGTCTATGTCTATACTGTGGGTCTACGGGGCACCACATTAACCAATGCCCCATTCGTCCTCCTCGTCCTATGGTGAGTGCTATAGTCCCATTTACACATGATATGCACCCTCTCACCACTATTGTTAACCTAACTGCGGCCGGTGTTACCCTTCCAGTATGTGCCCTCCTCGACTCTGGGTCAGCCGGCAACTTCATCTCTGGTGCCCTCTGCCGTCAGCTTCACCTCAAGACCACTGCTACACCAACAACCTACCAGATCCACTCGGTAACAGGGAAACCCCTCAGCCGACGTCAAGTGCGTTCCGTCACCATTCTCATCCAGCTCCAAGTGGGTATCCTGCACACGGAACAACAACAGTTGCTGGTTCTGGAGGAATCCACCGCTGACGTGATTCTAGGGCGCCCATGGTTAGTGCAGCACAATCCCATCATTTCCTGGAAAACCGGCGAAATCCTGAAGTGGGGCGATAGCTGCTTCCCGAGTTGTTTTGAGGCTCTTCCTGTTCCCCCTACTCCATGCTCCAAGAAAATGTCTGTGTGTTCCACCTCCATCGAGAGCCCGGTCGAACAACGTTCGGTTGATATACCATCATGCTATGCCCCCTTCAGTGATGTCTTCTGCCCTCAGCGAGCGTCAAAGCTGCCTCCACATCGGCCATGGGACTGTGCCATCGATCTGCTTCCGGGTGAGTCAGTGCCCCGTGGGAAAATTTACCCTCTGTCACTCCCGGAGGAGAAGGCCATGGAGGAATACATCAAGGAGGCACTCGACCAAGGTTACATCCGCCCGTCTACTTCCCCTGCTGCTTCCAGCTTCTTTTTCGTGGCCAAAAAGGACGGAGGCTTGCGGCCCTGCATCGATTATCGAGCACTCAATAAAATCACAGTCAAATTCCGTTATCCCCTTCCTCTCGTCCCAACGGCGCTGGAACACCTCCGTGGTGCCACTGTCTTCACCAAGTTGGACCTCCGCAGCGCCTACAACCTCATCAGAATACGTGAGGGGGACGAGTGGAAGACAGCCTTTGTGACCCCTACTGGCCACTACGAATATCTCGTCATGCCCTATGGACTTTCCAATGCCCCCTCCGTATTCCAGGACTTCATCCATGAGGTGCTCCGGGAGTTTCTCCACAGATTCGTACTGGTCTACATCGACGACATCCTGATATACTCCCGGAGCCTGGCCGAACATCGCCACCACGTTGCGGAGGTCCTGCAACGCCTGAGGGAGTTCCAGTTGTATCTCAAGGCCGAGAAATGTTCCTTTCATCAACCCTCAGTGCAGTTCCTTGGATACAACATCGACAGCAGTGGCATCCGGATGGACGAGGGGAAGGTGGAAGCCATCAAGAACTGGCCCACTCCCACAACCATAAAAGAACTCCAGAGATTCTTAGGATTTGCCAACTTCTATCGTCGATTCATTTTCAACTATAGTATTATTTCTTGCCCTCTTACTCAACTACTCCGTAGTAAGCCCAAGTCTCTGTCCTGGAACCCCGCGGCCACGAAAGCCTTCGAAGACCTTAAAGAGGCCTTCACTTCGGCTCCCCTCCTAGTGCATCCAGACCCCACGAAGGCCTTCGTAGTCGAGGTAGACGCATCTACCACAGGAGTGGGAGCCGTACTCTCACAGCAGCAGGGGACTCCAAGTAGACTCCATCCATGTGCCTTCTTCTCCCGCAAGCTCAACCCGGCGGAGGTGAATTATGACATCGGCAACCGGGAGCTTCTCGCCATCAAGATGGCCCTGGAAGAGTGGAGGCATTGGTTGGAGGGTTCCCAACTTCCTTTCCTGGTACTCACGGACCATAAAAACTTGGAGTACCTCAGGGACGCCAAGAGACTCAATCCCCGCCAGGCCCGGTGGGCACTGTTCTTCACTAGATTCAATTTCACTATCTCCTATCGGCCTGGACCCAAGAATGTGAAGGCAGACGCCCTTTCCCGTCTCTTCAACCCCGAAGAGGACTCCAAGAAGTTTGAACCCATTATTTCTGAGAAACTGTTCGTGAGTCCCATCACCTGGTCAGAGGAGACCTTGCCCTCTTCCAATGTCTCCACCAATGCTCCGCCGGGTTGTCCACCAGGGTTACAATACATCTCACGGACACGACGCACTCCCCTCATTCACACGTCCCACACGTCGTTGGGCACTGGCCACCCGGGGGTCAATGAAACCCTCTCGCTGCTGAAGGAGCGCTTCTGGTGGCCCAACATGGCGACAGACGTCAGAAGGTACGTGAGAGGATGCCAGGAATGCGCCATCTCTAAGAGCCCTAGACATCTTCCCTCCGGCAAACTCCATCCTCTGCCCGTTCCCAACCGTCCATGGTCACACCTAGGAGTAGACTTTATTACTGATCTTCCTGTGTCTGGGGACTGTACCTGTGTATTAGTGGTAGTGGATAGATTTTCCAAATCTTGTCGTCTGATTCCGCTGAAAGGACTGCCTACTGCCATGGAGACGGCAGAACTCATGTTTAATAGGATCTTTAGATACTATGGTATCCCTGAGGACATTGTTTCCGATAGAGGACCTCAATTCATCTCCCGGGTATGGAAAGCGTTCTTCTCACTCCTAGGTGTGACTGTCAGCCTCTCTTCCGGTTATCATCCACAGACCAACGGGCAGACGGAGAGGAAGATTCAGGAGATCGGTCGCTTCCTCCGTACCTTCTGTCACGGCCACCAGGACTCCTGGAACCAGTTCCTGGGTTGGGCCGAGTACGCACAAAACTCCCTACGTCAGTCTACCACCGGTCTAACTCCATTCCAGTGCGTGCTCGGTTACCAACCCCCATTGTTCCCTTGGTCCGGGGAACCGTCGGATGTTCCAGCCATAGACTACTGGTTCCGGGAGAGCGAGAGGGTCTGGGACTCTGCACATCACCAGCTTCAACGGGCCCTGCGCAGACGCAAAATGACAGCCGACCTTCGTCGCTCCAACACTCCCTCCTTCCAACCGGGTCAGAAGGTCTGGCTGTCCACCAGGGACATCAGGTTGCGTCTGCAATGCAGGAAGCTCAGTCCCAGGTTCATTGGCCCCTTTCCTATTGTGAAGCAGATCAACCCAGTCACGTATCAACTCCAACTCCCTTCACAATACAGAATTCATCCCACTTTCCATGTCTCATTACTGAAACCTCACTTTCCCTCCGTTTCTATTCCCACAGAGCCTGGCGTAGCCGAAGAAACCCCCCTCCCACTCATCGTGGAGGACGGTACCGCATACCAGGTGAACGACATCTTGGACTCCCGGCGCCGTGGTGGTCTCCTAGAGTATCTAGTGGACTGGGAGGGCTACGGTCCCGAAGAACGCTCATGGGTACCTAGAAACGACATCCTTGACCCGAACCTGCTCGAAACCTTCCATGCTTCTCACCCCAACAGACCTGCACCCAGAGGCAGAGGCCGACCACCACGACGTCGGGGTCCGCGGCCCTCTGGAGCGGGCCGTGGAGGGGGGGGTAATGTCACAGACCCGCCAGGCTCCCACGTCACTCAATCACAGCGCACGCCTTCCCCTGAGTACTGATCACGCGCACCTGCAGCTCATCATCACTCCAATCACCCACAGTACAAAAGACACACTCACACGCTCAGTCACTGTCCGGTCTCGTTTGAAATTGGTACTTACCTCTACGCTTACTTCAAGGACTTCCTATATGCTACTTACCTTCTTCCATTGTTCCCTCCAAAGAGTCTCCTGTGTTCCACCCTCGTGTGTGTGTGTCTCCATCCTCTTCTCCATTCCACACCTCTCTCCAGCGATCTCAACAGCAAGTACTCCGAGCCACTTCACCAAGATTCCTTCGTCCACCTCTCACGATCCTCTTCACCATTCACCTGCACTTCCGTCATCATACTGGTCTGCTCTAAATAAACACCACTTCCCATACTTCTTGTCTCCGTCCCTTCTGTACCGTAACAAAACGCCTGTGCCACATCTCATATTCTTAATAAAGCGCCTCAAACAAAGTACCAGGAGATACAGCTTCCATCTGAAAAAGTCAATTAATCTTAAATAGAGTCTTAGTGCTAATCTTAATTTTTTCATGTTAGCTTTGAAAGATACATTAGATGATTCTATTTTTTCCCATAAATAGAAAAGGCTGCTTCTTTGTTGCATGTTCATCCACTGATGTATTGTTTATTGCAGTCCCTTGTGTTTCCTGTGTTTGCTGTTGTAATCAATGTTTATCAGAAAAGTCCTTAGAGATATTCCGTCTCATCCATAATTAATTCAAATGGCGGCCTTTGGAGGAAACAGACTATCCCACTGCTAAAGAGAGGGAGACAGAACCGCTCTATTCATTAAAAACCCAAAAGAGGCCACAGTCTACAGTGTTCTAGCATTTTACCCAAAGCCCATGTATAACGATAGTCAAAGTTCTTTACATCATAATTTAGTCTTATACAATAACTATATATATATAAATTATATTATAAAAAATATATTAGAACTAAATGACTGTGTTATGACTCACTAACTTTAAAGCAGTGTTTGGACCCACTTTATAAATCCACTAAAAAAACACTCAGAACACTTTCTCAATGCATAACAATGGCCTGACAACCACCCACAACATCCTAGGAACTGCATAAAACAGCACTGACAATAACAAAGATCTCAATATAAACTGCATAGCAACCCCCTGACAACCACCCACAACATTTTGCATTGCAATGCGCTAAAAATGTTCAAAACACACTAACAATTGCATAGCAACGCCCTGGAAATCACCCACAACATTATAGGAAAAACTAAATCCACTCTAAACACATTAGCAAACACATTAGCAAACACATAGAGACACCCTGGAAACCACCCACAGCATTTTAGGGAATTGCATAGCATAGAACACCATAACAACTTCATAGCAATGCCCTGACAACCGGTCATAACACTGCATTAGCAAAGTTAAATACTTAGAACAGTCACAAAACTGCATAGCAACACCATGGCAACTGTCCACAACACTCTCAGAACCACATATCAATGTACTAATAATATTTAGAGCACATTAACAACTGCATAGCAACACCCTGACAACCACTCATAACACAGCATTAACAAAGTTCTACACTTAGAAAAGGCTCAAAATTGATTTGCAACACCCTGACAACTATCCACAACAATCTTGGAACCACATAGCAATGCCCTAAAAATATTCAGAGCACATTATCAACTACATAGCAACGCCCTGGCAACCACCCTAAAAACCAGACAAAACATGCAAAGCAATGTTCTGTATAGGAACAGCGTAGCAATGTATTAAAAATATTCCAAACACATTAGTAATTGCATAGAAACACCCTGGCAACCACTCTCAACACTCTAGGAACCACATAGCAATGTTCTAAAAACCAGACAAAAACATCTAAAGCAGCATAGCAATGTAATAAAAATATTCCAAACACATTAGCAACTGCATAGCAACACCCTGGTAACTACCCACAACACTTTAGGAATTGCACTGTAACGTATTAGAAATATTCCAAACTCATTGGCATCTGCATAGCAACACCCTGGCAACCACCACCAACATTTGAGGAACTGGCAACTACTCTTAACACCCTAGGAACCACATAGCAATGTGGAATAAAACACTGAAAATACAAAAATCTAGTTCAAAATGCCAAAACTTACTGTGGAGGGCATGTAGAAATATTCTTAGATACTGTAACAGTAAATTAAACTCTTGTTTCAAAATAGCAAAATATCTATGATATGTCCCCATATATCATGCTGTAATAATGCTGCATTTTTCTCTTTATAATGCACACTGGTTTTGCCCAAGTTTCTCTGCCTTAAACACAAGTCCACTCTGTCTGCAGCGCCATGCCGCCATATTGGATTTTACAGGTTATCAATCTCCATCTACAAGTAACGTCTCAGATTAATGACCTCACTATCCTGCTGTCCCTCTCTGATTACCTCACCATGGCCACCAATAACAGAGACATTTGGACATGTGGGAAATGGAGCCCTGGCCCATCATGTCTTCGGTAATGAAGAAACGAAACAAAAGTGTGAGAAATAAAATGAGAGATGGGAAAGAAAATGAGAAATCGGAAGCCTCACGAGGGACCTGTGATGTAATTCTGTCCCAATGAGCACAGCCAAGGGATTCACGTTGCAGGTTTGCTTAAATACTTGCAAAAAAAAAAAAAAAAAATTAACTAAACACGCTGGGCTCGTTTTGTGAAGAGCTTAATTACCTTTATGTTTCATTTCTGGATGACTCTACAGCTGTTTGAACTCATTTCGCTGAGGAAAAGAGGGAAAGGCCTCTAATTTAAAAAACATAAAATGGCATTCGCAATGTGTTTCAACTTTTGTAATGTGGCATACTAAAACAAAAGTACGTATTCGAATGGAAATAATTAAGGTGAGACTTTATGAGTTTATCCATTGGGAGTTGCTCAGATCGTAAAGAGCAGGATGTGAAATTGCATTAGTAATTTTAGAGGTATAGATTAAAAAAAACTGTAAAAAGGCTTTGCTATAACCTTGCAGTGCAGTGAATGCAAACCTTCTTAGATGGACGCAGATGTGCCTGCCTCATTCCACTGGATGTCCATTGGCAGGGGCAGATATCTTCACGGGGCAGGAGTTCACTAGCGATGTTCAAGGACTGATGTGACGTGTTGGCAGCAATCATGATGTGGGATTTACCACCATCAGAATTGGTTGTATCAAGTGAAAGCAATCAGAATCCATGCCACTCAAGGCCTAACAGAGTTTTTCTTTTTTCCCCCACAAGGGTCTGGCATCGAGAAAGGCTGGAGTCTTGACTAAACCACTGAAGTCAGAATATTTACACAGAAATTCTGGCTGATCTGACATATGCTGAAATTACTCTAACAAAAAATAATAATAGGGTACAACAGGGCTGAAGGCACACCTTAAGAAAAATGTGCTTTTCATAGTGTATGAGATGTATGAGATGGCTCACCAGTATGGGGCAAAAAGCAAAAATACTTTAGCTAAAATAATGTTTTTAATAATGTCTAAGATATACTTGTTCAAAACAATCACTTTAGCAAAATTTTTACTATTTTCTGTTTATTTTAATAATTAAAGGAATTCATTTTTGTTCAATAAATATATTATCACTAAAATGTTTAAAAATACAGATTTTTATTTTTATTTTAAAGTAAAGATTCTGAAAACATTGAATGAGATCCCATAATAATTTAATAAATATTTACAGTAGTAACACATAAATGTGATATTTTATTATATGATATGATTAATATCATATTTATGTTTCATTATAAATATTAAGGTGGACACCCAATTTAATATATGATATTTCCCATCTGAATCTAACAATGTCATGGCAACAAATGTTAGAGTCATCCAGCTGTTTATTACCATGTTAATTATTGTGCCTTTCGCCCCAACAGCAGGTGCGCCTTTTACCCCAAATACCATACTTTTACATATTCTTCTGCTATTGAAAAACTGTTGCTTTAACTTTGAACAAAACTGAAAATCATTAACAAGACCTTTGTCTCAAAATATAGACATTGATGTTAGTGATTCTAAGGAATCGTCAAGGATCAGCCAAATTTTCATGTGCATCATCAAAAGCAGTCAAGAAATGAACAGAATTTTTGTGCCATATATTATATATATACATACATTATTGTAATGAGTTCATAATTGCAAAGTCATAACAACAAGTAGCTTTAGAAGACAAAATATTGATCACTGACCGTCAGTCCACAGCAATCCATTTAATAGTTTTTTCAATCTGTCAGTAGAAGATTTAGGGACCGTTTAAAAAACCCCAGAGGAAACCCGATAGAATGGAACAGAATCACAACATTTGGTTAGATTTATGCTTTAAGCAAAAACATTTTGTCAGCATGGTTAGGAAAAAAAAAAATGTAGGGGCCGTTTACACAACACCGTTTTCAACTAAAAACGTAAAACCTTTTATGTGTTTTGGCCGTTCATTTACACGACAACAGCGTTTTGGGGTCCGCAGGGTCTAAATTACAAAAACGCATTCGCGCATGTGTATTACGTGTTCAGTCTATAGGCGCGTAGGGTTTCTTTACAAAGTGACATCGCCACCTACTGGCCTGGCATGAATAATACTGAGTTTTTAGTCGTGAACGGGGATCCTTTTCATGATATTGACGTCTGAACGTGAAAAAAAGGCAAAGGAAAAACGTTTCCGTTTTTTGTGCATCGTTGTAGTGTAAAGGTACCCATATTCTCTCAAAACAAGTCTTACGTTTACACGCAATTTTGCTTAAATGAAATTTGAATGTTGTAAGGATGGTATAATAATTTTACTGGAAAACAAAATTGAAAAAATCGAAGAAGAAGAAGAAGAGCTTCTGCATGTTTAAATAGAAAAAAACTGCAAATGGCCACAAAAACACATCCTGTGTTGCGTGGCTTGACATCTAAGCAAGACATGGTGGTACTTCAAACTTAAATTGCTAAGATATAGCAAAATGCTAATAAATTATTATGGACTATAAACATCATTAATTGTGTTAATTGTTAGCATGTTTTTTTCTTAATAATTCATCAAAATGTTAAACTGACAGCCATAACAGAAATGTTTCTGAATTACAACATGACATGAATAAATTTAGCGAGCTCATAGGATTTTGAACCCTGAAGGATGGCAAAATTTCCATTACAATATGATGCAATCGCTTGGATCCAAAAGCTTGGATTTCTTCATCATTCTGAGTCACTATAGACTCAAAAGGCTGAAAAACATGTTAACGACACAATGCTTTCAATCTCCTCCACACCTCTCTGAATGAAAGGGCACAGTTTGAGCCCTGCACGACTGTTACGAACAACAGCCGCTCCCCAGGTCTAAATGTCTCGGATATTACAAACAGCAAACGATATACTGTATGCCAGCTTCAGTAAAGCCAACTGAAATGTTACCACATAGCATTATTAACAAAAGTTTTTAAAATGTGTGTTCGTGTATGTGCAATCTTCAGATTGGATCTCTAAGTACATTTCACCATGAGAACAGAGAGTTTCACACTCCCCAATTTCCCTCCTGCTGAGTGCGTGGCTTTGAGGAGAGAATTAACTGCGATAGTTGGTAAAGCCCGTCTTCACAAAAATTCACGTTTTGATCTCCAGTGTTATTGTCTGATGTGCCATGTATTGATGTAATTGTGAAAAAATCACATATACAGGGCCCTAAAAAGCTTTTCACAATTGAAATGCCATTGCATTAGATATAAATATCAAGCTGAGTTGCAAGAACTCACTTCACTATGAGGAAAATTCACAATTGCATTTAAACAACTGTTCCCAAGGTGACTTTTACTGGATGCAAGAAGCCAGTTCATCATATTAACTACGAACTACATCCAGAAAGTGTCCAAATACTTTTTTAGGGCAGCTGTACGTAAAAATAGCTCTGCTATATCACATTTACAGTAAACCCGTGTGGTCTATTTCCAGCTACATTATTTCAGCATCTCTGAACATCTGTGGGATTGACTTCACAGACATTTCCCTTTGAGTAGCCTATATCGAGTAGTCTGTAAAACCCATGCTGAGAGGACTATTAGGTCTGAAATAGCACTCAGTAGGATAATAATGGCTAATAATGTTGTCTGTCCCAGTTTCAGAAATTTACCAGAATGATGGACGTGGAGGCCATTTATTGTCCCATAAATCCACTTAGCAGGTGTAATTTTGACGGTTTCTAACGACTGGAGGCGTACGTTTCCTGCTGTCACCTGGATGTCTGCATTTATGCTTTTGTGTAGCAAGAACTACTAATTTTGACAGCTTAGTGGGGAGATTGTCACTCTCGTTCGTAAGGAGGATGTTCGATGTGTTCTGCAGCGTTTAAGTCAACATTCATAGTGTCATGCTAGGTGTTTATTAGCTAACAATATTTCATTGTAACAATATGCTTCAGCACAGTGCACCGGAACATAAGTGTGAAAAATCACAAGTTCATTAATTGAATAAATTCAATTTGCTCAAGTTGGCGAAATTCATATAAGACGGGGAAATTAGATGAGTTGGGTTGTATGCAAAAAAAAGTACAATCTTAACATACCCACTAAAGATATGATAGGCAATGTTTTTCATAAACACTTTGTTATACTGTTTGAAACTCTCTTCACATACTGATAGCAATCAATAATAGAAGTGGTCTAAATACAAACTATATAGGGAACAGCGAGTCTAAATGCACACCTTAAGAAAAATTAGCTTTTCACTACTTTTCACTAATGTATGATATACAGAAAAATATATATGTTTGTATTGAACATTTATGGAGCAACAGATTTTGTGTGAAAATAAATCATAAAAGTGGTTTATTTTATTTAAAAATATAAAAAATGTATGGGGTGTCGAGGGGGACATTTTACCCCACATATGGGGTAAAAGGCTCACCAGCATGGGTCAAAAGGCACACAGTATTGATACAAATACTTTCGCTAAAATAATGTTTTTAATAATGTCTAAGTTAATACTTGTTCAAAACAATCACTTTAGCAAAGTTTGAACTAGTTTCTATTTATTTTGATGAATAAAATAATTCATTTTTGATCAATAAATATGCTGTCATTAAAATGTTAATATAGAAATATATCTGAAAAATATAGAAACAAAATCATTTAAAAAAGTAAAGATTCTGAAAGCATTGAAGGAGATCCCCTAATAATTTAATATAGATTTACAGTAGTAACAATAAATTCTATTTTATTATATGATATGATTAATATCAAATTTGTGAGGTCAGGCACTGATGTTGGTTGAGAAGGCCTGGCTCGCAGTCTCCGCTCTAATTCATCCCAAAGGTGTTCTATCAGGTTGAGGTCAGGACTCTGTGCAGGCCAGTCAAGTTCCTCCACAGCAGGGTTGCCTTTTAGCCCAAATACCATACTTTTACATACTCTTCTGTTATTGAAAAACTGTTGCTTTAATTACCTTGAACAAAACTGAAAAACATTAACAAGACCTTTGTTTTAAAATATATTCAATAATTTTAGCGATTCTTATTTGCTACATAAATCTACATTTAAAAAAACAAACAAAAAAACATCAAATATTAGATTAAATGAGCGCAGAATCAATTTTGCCCTGCTGGCTGTAATCGCGTCAAAGATCAGACAAATTTCCACGTGCATCTTGAAAAGCGGATGTTTTGGAAAGTGCTGAGGCAAGTTTTTGTGCCATCTAGAGGTTTAGAGGAAAATAAAATCAAAGGAGCCTTTTACCCCGTGGAGCCTTTAGCCTCGTTGTACCCTACACCAAATACACTATAAAGCCAAAAGTATTGGGACACCCCTCCAAATCATTGAATTCAGGTGTTCCAATCACTTCCATTACCACAGGTGTATAAAATCAAGCAGCTAGGCATGCAGACGCTTCTACAAACATTTGTGAAAGAATGGGTCACTTTCAGAAGCTCAGTGAATTCAAGCGTGGTACCGTTGCCACCTGTGCAATAAGTCCATTTGTGAAATTTCCTCACAACTAAATATTCCACGGTCAACTGTTAGTGGTATTATAACAAAGTGGAAGCAATTGGGAACAACAGCAACTCAGCCATGAAGTGTTAGGCCACGATGGACAAGTCTGGGTTTGGCGGTTTCCACATTTTGGACAATTTCATGCTCCCAACTTTGTGGGAACAGTTTGGGGATGGCCCCTTCCTGTTCCAACATGACTGCACACCAGTGCACAAAGCAAGGTCCATAAAGACATGGATGAGCGAGTTTGGTGTGGAGGAACTTAACTGGCCTGCACAGAGTCCTGAACTCAACCCAATAGAACACCTTTGGGATGAATTAAAGTGGAGACTGAGAGCCAGGCCTTCTCCAACATCAGTGCCTGACCTCACAAATGCGCTTCTAGAAGAATGGTCAAAAATTCCCATAAACACACTCCTAAACCTTGTGGAAAGCCTTCCCAGAAGAGTTGAAGTTGTTATAGCTGCAAAGGGTGGGCCAACTCCATATTAAATCCTACGGATTAAGAATGGGATGTCATTAAAGTTCATGTGCATGTAAAGGCAGACGTCCCAAAACGTTTGGCAATATAGTGTATATACATAGATGCCTCATTAGCGGCAATTCAATGGGACACTATATGTAAGCCGTCCGCCATATTGTAACAGTCAAAGCCGGTCTGTAAACATTCGAGAGCAAGTTGAGTGTCTGCAACCGTAGTTAGATGCATGTATCTATTTATTAAATAGACCACTTCAGCAGATGGTTTTGCTAAACTAACACAAGAAAAAGGTGTCAGCTAACACAACATTAAAAAAGTTACCATAGTAGAAGTAAAAAATATCCACATTATATTTCAACTGCAAAAGCATTGTGAACTTTTAGAAAGATACGTTTGGCCATTAACATTTAAACGCATCATTATATTTAAATTGCAAACACATGTGGAGAGTATCCGCATGAAAAACACACGACTGGCAGATCAACATGCTACTACCTTTCTCTCCGATATGGAAGGAAATTAAATTCAATTGAATGTGGATGGTTTTAACTATGACAAGATGATTAACAGTTTACGGTGACAGGATGCACGTAACTAAGCGACAGAGCTGTCCGTTAAAGATGAAGAAGTAGTATGTCCCAAAGATTGCCTACTATTCTGCTACACACTTAAAAGTATGTACTTTTTTTATTTACAAAAGTAGTATAAATAGTCAAATTGGGACGCAGCACTCCTAAACTTGACCATCATTGTAACATGAAAAAATGTTTTATTAAAGTTGTAAGCTAACGTGCATTTAGGTTGTTTGATATCACGCGATTTTCTCATGTCATTCAAATTAATACAAGTTCTTGTTGGTGGAAACGTCAACTTACCAATGTTTGTCCATACACCTCTAAACAGACGCTCAGGGAAATTTGTAAAGAAATTCGTAAAGCTTCAGTAATCTTTGGGCCTGTTGGAGAAATTTTCGTTTTTTTTTTAAGTTTAAAAATTAAGTTTTAATTGATTGGACACAAATGTAATTGACACAATAGAATACTGTTCTGTAGCTCAAACAGCAGAGCATGGTGCTTGTAATGCCTAGGTCATGGGTTCAGTTCCCAGGAAATGCATGAACTGAGTCACTTGGGATGAAAGTCTGCCAAATGTCTAAATGTAATGAAAATATCTCAGTAAATTGCTTTTGTCTTTTATTTCATTTTTATACACTCAAATCGCAAAGCAATCTGGTGGTTCACAGCTATAGGAATGCTGTGAGATTTGACTGACTGAACAGTTTCTAATAAAAATATGTGATAATTGGCTGCTTGGTGGCAAAGCCCTTTAACATGTTTATTAAGTTAGCATTCCTGGTGTATGAAAAGAGCAACAGAAAGACTCATCTTCTCATCATATCACTTAAAAATCGATGTACATTTAACACAGACGTGTAGAAATATAATGCTGAAGATTGATAGCAGTTGCACTGTCAAACTCTCTCTCTCCAAATCTGACCCATGAGGTTTCACTAAAATCTCAGAGTAAGCTATACAATTTTTTGTTGATTGTGGGAAATGAGACAGGGATCTTCAGTGAAGGACACTCACTCCTTTGTATTCCTGCAATCTGTGGGTGACACTCTGGGCTAACCATGACTAACGGCTTGCAACAGTATAATCAGCAGCTAAATACTGAATAATGCTAGCTAGCTTAGTTCAAACTTTGTAAATCATCACTTTTGGGTCCAAAGATGTAACGTTTTAAGGTTAAATGGCAAAATAGTTACAATAAAGGTTTCACAAGAAACATAACAAGTAAACAGATACTCATTTGTACTGCAAAAGTTGCTAAGTTAGCGGCTAGCAATTGTTCCACCAATTTTACGTTTACTCTTATACTTTGTAGACTCACACTTTTTTTTTTTTTTTTACTAATTTGTTTGTCCACAAGGTGGCAATACTGTCCCAACCCATTTAACAATCAAATACAAAACAGAAGAAATGGAACAACAACAAACTACTAGAGACGGCAACAACAATAGATGCCCACGCTGATGTGAGCTTGTGTGAGGCATTTCAGAGAAACACACCTCTCTAGTTTAAACAAGTACATAGATGATTTTATCGCTCATAACTTCTGGAGAGAAATAGCGCAAAAACTGGACAAGGATGAAACTTAGTGTGCATGAGTCAAGTGCCTGTGTTCGCAAACGCTATCAAATGCAGTATAGTACTTAAAAAGGCTACGCATTTGAGTCAAAACTGAAGTATACTTTGGGCTTAACACATTAAAATACTAACGTATACTAACACAGTGCCTTTTTACATATCTATTGTACACTCACCTAAAGGATTATTAGGAACACCTGTTCAATTTCTCATTAATGCAATTATCTAATCAACCAATCACATGGCAGTTGCTTCAATGCATTTAGGGGTGTGGTCCTGGTCAAGACAATCTCCTGAACTCCAAACTGAATGTCAGAATGGGAAAGAAAGGTGATTTAAGCAATTTTGAGCGGCATGGTTGTTGGTGCCAGACGGGCCGGTCTGAGTATTTCACAATCTGCTCAGTTACTGGGATTTTCACGCACAACTATTTCTAGAGTTTACAAAGAATGGTGTGAAAAGGGAAAAACATCCAGTATGCGGCAGTCCTGTGGGCAAAAATGCCTTGTTGATGCTAGAGGTCAGAGGAGAATGGGCCGACTGATTCAAGCTGATAGAAGAGCA
Source organism: Rhinogobio ventralis (assembly GCA_039654625.1). NCBI lineage: Eukaryota > Metazoa > Chordata > Actinopteri > Cypriniformes > Gobionidae > Rhinogobio > Rhinogobio ventralis. The sequence continues at coordinate 9,668,835 of CM077217.1, read as the reverse complement.
AATTTGACTGAAATAACCACTCGTTACAACCGAGGTATGCAGCAAAGCATTTGTGAAGCCACAACACGCACAACCTTAAGGCGGATGGGCTACAACAGCAGAAGACCCCACCGGGTACCACTCATCTCCACTACAAATAGGAAAAAGAGGCTACAATTTGCACGAGCTCACCAAAATTGGACAGTTGAAGACTGGAAAAATGTTGCCTGGTCTGATGAGTCTCGATTTCTGTTGAGACATTCAGATGGTAGAGTCAGAATTTGGCGTAAACAGAATGAGAACATGGATCCATCATGCCTTGTTACCACTGTGCAGGCTGGTGGTGGTGGTGTAATGGTGTGGGGGATGTTTTCTTGGTACACTTTAGGCCCCTTAGTGCCAATTGGGCATCGTTTAAATGCCACGACCTACCTGAGCATTGTTTCTGACCATGTCCATCCCTTTATGACCACCATGTACCCATCCTCTGATGGCTACTTCCAGCAGGATAATGCACCATGTCACAAAGCTTGAATAATTTCAAATTGGTTTCTTAAACATGACAATGAGTTCACTGTACTAAAATGGCCCCCACAGTCACCAGATCTCAACCCAATAGAGTATCTTTGGGATGTGGTGGAACGGGAGCTTCGTGCCCTGGATGTGCATCCCACAAATCTCCATCAACTGCAAGATGCTATCCTATCAATATGGGCCAACATTTCTAAAGAATGCTTTCAGCACCTTGTTGAATCAATGCCACGTAGAATTAAGGCAGTTCTGAAGGCGAAAGGGGGTCAAACACAGTATTAGTATGGTGTTCCTAATAATCCTTTAGGTGAGTGTATGTTCTTATATTACCTTGTCAAAAAATCCTATTGGAATTTCAGTTTATCCTGTAGGATCTTATTGGATTCTTAGAATCTTATTGGACATTCTGATTTATTTTAATGGAATTTCACTTTGTCCTGTAGGATCTTATTGGATTCTTAGAATCTTATTGGACATTGTGTTTTTATTTAATGGAATTTCACTTTGTCCTGTGATATTTTTTATTTATAATAAATAAATAATTAATTAATTATTTTTTAGAGTAACTTAAGTTCACCCTGAAATGAAAATAAAGCCATCTTTTACTTACCCTGCTTTTGTTCCAATGCCCTATGTCCTTCTATCTTTTTCGGACAGAAATTTTTAAAAACGTCATGCACTCGCTCCTCCATATAATGGCAGTGAATGGCGACCAGGCTAAAACTTTACGAAAAGGATACAAAGGTATCATGTAATGAGACAGTGAGACGCGCGCCATATATGGAAAGTGTTCAGGAGGCATACTATAAGGTTTTGCGAGAAAGAAACCTTATTATTCAGTCAAAATACTGTCTGAGCTTGGCCGTTACTCTGCGCGTGTTCCTGTGAGTGCGTGCGTGCAAGCTGTCAGCAGCCTCAAATGGTTACTATAACTCGCACTGTTGTCATGGCACCCAAGATTAGCACACACACGCACCATTTTGAGAAATCAGGCTCAATAGAAACAAACGCGACTCTTGTCTCTTCTATAAGATTAATAATAAGAAATATTACAAAAGGACATAGGGCATTGGAACAACAGCAGGGTGAGTAAAAGATGGCTTTATTTTCATTTCAGGGTGAACTATCCCTTTAACTTTTTTAGAGTAACATTATGTGTGTGTGTGTGTGCGTGTGTGTGTGTGTGAGAGAGAGTACTTAAAGTACATACACTTTTTTTTCTCGTTTTTCCACACTTCAATACTTCTACTTTGTTCATTTTTATTTTATTTATTTATATTTTCATGCTCATATAAATGCTTTGGCAATACAATGTACAATTTGTCATGCCAAGAAAGCTCTTTTGAATTGAATTGAATTGAATTGAGAGAGAGAGAGAGAGAGAGAGAGAGAGAGAGAGAGAGAGAGAGAGAGAGAGAGAGAGACCCAACTGGATCCCATTAAAATCTTGTAGGAACAGGATATTTATATATTGTCTTATAAGACAATTCCCACAGAATCCTATTTGAATCAGCTAAGAATCTTATAGGACAAGACATAAATATCCTATAAGACCATTCCTAACGGAATCCTATAGGAACGGTTCCAAAATATGATAGAAATTCTAAATGGAATCCTGTACAGGTTGACATGGGTTGCAGTGATGTAAAAAAAACTCAATAGGCCTACACAAGGCAGAGATAAAGTTACTGTTAAATGCCTTTAAACTATGTTCAGGTGTCTAGCTATAAACATGCTAAGGGGCTAACTTTAGCTAATTTGCTGAGCAAAATTCTCTTCAGATTGTTTCTTCTCCATGTCAGTAGCTGATCTGAAAGAGAAAACAGGTCATAGAAGATGAAAGTTTAAACTAACACCTACTAGTGCCACTTGTGGCAACCATACTTAAAGTATGTGAAATCAAGCTAGCATAACAAGCATTTGTGTTGACATACTTGAGTAGAGTAGCATACTTTGCAGCATAGTAAGCTAGCTGCTATGAGCACTTTTCTCTTCACTTTTTCACATTGTTGATCTGACAGGCCATTTTAAACCTAAACGTGTCTGATCTTTTCTCCACGTCATATGTATCTCTGCAAACACATAGGAACATATCGCTGTGATAAATGTGATAAATGTTGTTCATGGTCATTGTTTACCTTAGTGTGGTGCTAATGTTCCTATTTTGGTGTGCTTAACAGTGATCTGACATTCATTCTTGCTCGATTTTAGCATGTAACAGCCAAGTTTCAGCATCCACTTTCCTGTGATTAAACTCAAGTCCTGCCCTACATGTTTTAATCTTGTTGAATATCCAATATAAGATCACATTTGGCCATTTAAAATGACTTTAAATGGGCAGATTGCTACATTTTACAACATGTTTTTATTATTAACAATTATCAAACAACCTGAGCAAATGGACTTCATTATATGAAATGTGTTTATGCGTTTGCTTTGTACGTGCACAAACACCACACAGGTTTCTCGCCCAGTTCTATGAGGTCACTGCATTGAGTTAATCTTTTTATCAGTGCCCATTAAACTTTTTTTATACTACGTTCAGAACATCATCATTTTGAGGTCAAAGGACAACACCCTCACACATTCGCACACGTGGAACCTCAAAGCCGGAGAGTTTTCTTTCTGATACTCCTCCATTATGGCTCGTCATTATCACCTTGAATCAGCAGTAAATACTTTTCTACTGAGACATGCACTTTAATTATGTTTTGAAAGGCCTTTTTAGTCTTACTAAAAGCCGCCTACACTACATTTTTACTGAACTGCTCATAAAGCACAGGAATATTTAAAATACTCAGCCTGTTAGAATGACAGTGATTTGCTAGGTGGGGAAATTACCTTGCTTCCAAATCAGCAGGTCTGAATAAGCCGTGCTTGTTATGTAAAGGGAAGATTTGAATATAAAGACCAAATAACATCTTTTTTTCCAGATTGGATGACAATCAGAAGTTTCGGTCTACTCATCAAGTGGGACAGAGTGTAACAATGACATATGAGAGAGAAATGGAGAAAAAGGGTGTGAATCATTCCATTTAATATGTGACCCCTGCTTCAATAATTTCCAAGCATGTTGAAATCATTCATCATTTTGTCCCCTTTAGAACACGGAATCAAATTCCACCCTTGAGTAAACTCTATAGAGTCTGGGCTGCTTTGCATTTTATGATCCTCTGTCTTATGCAAGCACAGGTGGAAAGCGCATATTTCAACCTGAGAGCCCGAGACATGAGAAGAGACACAACAGTGAATGAGCTCTGAATTAAATGGATTTTTAAAGGGGTCATGACATGAAAAATCAAATTTGCCTTGATTTTTCGCCATGTAAGAGGTCTTTGTACCATTAAAACATCCTCCTCATTATAAGCAAAGCAAAGCTGGAAAAACAGCTCGTTTTGATATTGCAGATCTGTGACAACACACGTGCGAATGAATCACATCGACGATTAGTTATACATCATCGCACCATAGGCCCCGCCCACTGGCATTCAGTCATGTAATGGCTGACATGGATGTGAGTGCCGCGTTGCGTCAAAAGCAAATATAACCCTTACTATTTCCTATGCACTGACGTTAGCCAATCATAACAGCGGCTGTTTACTGACAAGCCTTAAAAGAGACACACCTTAAAAAAACGGGTCATTTCAGATAGAGGATCAGAATGGTCAGAAAGTGCTCATAGCAGCTAGCTTACTATGCTGCGAAGTATGCTACTCTGCTCAAGTATGTCAACACAAATGCTTGTTATGCTAGCTTGATTTCACATACTTCAAGTATGGTTGCCATAAGTGGCACTAGTAGGTGTTAGTTCAAACTTTTTTCTTCTATGAGCTGTTTTCTCTTTCAGATCAGCTACTGACATGGAGAAGAAACAATCTGAAGAGAATTTTGCTCAGCAAATTAGCTAAAGTTAGCCCCTTAGCATGTTTATAGCTAGCTTCCTGAACATAATTTAAAAAAGGTTTAAAATAATAGCTTTTCCGTATTTCCGCATTTTATTTAATATTTTATTTTATTTAATATTACAAGTAAACCTCAAGGAACGTATTAAGATAATAAAAACTCCATGTCATGATCCCTTTAAGAGGATTGAATATAAAAATATATTAAAATTAAACATTTAAAATAAACTCTGGTTTTAATTAAATTAATAATTTTTCTATTTAATCGTAGAGGGCTTAAAAGATCTCCTGCTAACATCTTGGTGCCAGATTCCACAGCACACCTTCAGGGGTCTAGTGGGGTTCATGCTTCGACAGGTCAGGGCTGTTTTGGCAGTAAAAGGGCGGCCAACACAATATTAGGAAGGTGGTCATAATGTTATGCCTGACCGGTGTATATATATATATATATATATATATATATATAAACATCAAAGCGTAATCTTCTTTCTGCAATAACAAACATGGCCAGAACTGCCTACTCCTGCTGTGCTTTTCATTGGCAGAACTAATTGCATTAAATCAAGGCCACGAGCAAAAACCTTTTAGCGCTCTGCATTGAGCCTCCATACAGCATCCATCCATTACTCTCATGTCCAGCCGATCCAAAACGAAACAGCAGGCGTATTTAATATTTACAGGCCACGATGAACCTTTAATGGGCTTGAACAACTCTAAATGCACAGACGAGGCCTGCTGCAATATTAATGCTGTTCAGAATGAAAACACACAGCGTGATACCACTCTCATTTGTTGAGCGGTATAGGAAAAGCATGACCGTTTAAGACATGGGCTCTGTGAATACCAATGATGAAAGCATAGCCCATAAGTAATAAGACACATGAGACTTGTATTTCCATCATGTAGACAGACAACATGGAAATTGATCTGTAATGGTCTGCAATGAATCAAATACACTCACCTAAAGGATTATTAGGAACACATGTTCAATTTCTCATTAATGCAATTATCTAATCAACCAATCACATGGCAGTTGCTTCAATGCATTTAGGGTTGTGGTCCTGGTCAAGACAATCTCCTGAACTCCAAACTGAATGTCAGAATGGGAAAGAAAGGTGATTTAAGCAATTTTGAGCGTGGCATGATTGTTGGTGCCAGACGGGCCGGTCTGAGTATTTCACAATCTGCTCAGTTACTGGGATTTTCACGCACAACCATTTCTAGAGTTTACAAAGAATGGTGTGAAAAGGGAAAAACATCCAGTATGCGGCAGTCCTGTGGGCGAAAATGCCTTGTTGATGCTAGAGGTCAGAGGAGAATGGGCCGACTGATTCAAGCTGATAGAAGAGCAACTTTGACTGAAATAACCACTCGTTACAACCGAGGTATGCAGCAAAGCATTTGTGAAGCCACAACACGCACAACCTTGAGGCGGATGGGCTACAACAGCAGAAGACCCCACCGGGTACCACTCATCTCCACTACAAATAGGAAAAAGAGGCTACAATTTGCACGAGCTCACCAAAATTGGACAGTTGAAGACTGGAAAAATGTTGCCTGGTCTGATGAGTCTCGATTTCTGTTGAGACATTCAGATGGTAGAGTCAGAATTTGGCGTAAACAGAATGAGAACATGGAGCCGTCATGCCTTGTTACCACTGTGCAGGCTGGTGGTGGTGGTGTAATGGTGTGGGGGATGTTTTCTTGGCACACTTAAGGCCCCTTAGTGCCAATTGGGCATCGTTTAAATGCCACGGCCTACCTGAGCATTGTTTCTGACCATGTCCATCCCTTTATGACCACCATGTACCCATCCTCTGATGGCTACTTCCAGCAGGATAATGCACCATGTCACAAAGCTCCAATCATTTCAAATTGGTTTCTTGAACATGACAATGAGTTCACTGTACTAAAATGGCCCCCACAGTCACCAGATCTCAACCCAATAGAGCATCTTTGGGATGTGGTGGAACGGGAGCTTCGTGCCCTGGATGTGCATCCCACAAATCTCCATCAACTGCAAGATGCTATCCTATCAATATGGGCCAACATTTCTAAAGAATGCTTTCAGCACCTTGTTGAATCAATGCCACGTAGAATTAAGGCAGTTCTGAAGGCGAAAGGGGGTCAAACACAGTATTAGTATGGTGTTCCTAATAATCCTTTAGGTGAGTGTATATTGAGCAAGATAAATAAAGTTTTTACCATTTTACATTTGTAGGAATCAATAAATTGCTTGATGTTAGTTATTGGGGATAAACTCTCCAATTTGAAAGGAAAATGGAAAATGAGTTTACTTTAATATCTCAAGTGTTTATCCAAGATCACAATGATGATTTTTCTTCTGTGATAAATAATCTTGCATGTGTCTGTTTCAGAAGAGATCTCGATGTCTCAAACTGTGCTCAAAACAAGAAATAAAAATCCCAAATGAGATCTCTTAATATCTCAGTTGTTCCTTCTAGAGAACAATGAAACATTCATAGACTCTTGCTGAAGCCTCCTGCTTCTCATATTTTTCTCCTGAGAGAAAAGAGCCTACATCTCACGTGATTTTTCAGAAGAGATCTCATCAATGTCTCAAACTGTGCTCGGATTTGGTAACTGATAGGGAATTTTAAAAAAGACTAAGTAATCTTTGTATTGTCTCAGTTGTTTCTATAGGCAGCAATGAGTTCAAATGTAGAACAAACAAAACTTTGACCTGTCTCCTGCTTCTCAGATTTTACTCCAAAAAGAAAGAAAAAGAAGAGATATTAACAAATCTAGAATATAAATAAAACTGAAAAAGACGATCTTTTTAACAACTTGTCTCTCAAAGACACGAATGAGTTTAAAGAGAGAGCAGATGGAAATTCTGCTTAAATCTCCTGCGTCACTTTTATTCCCCAGAGAAATTACCCAAGTAATGTTATATCTCGTATAAAGTCTCAGAAGAGAGCTCAACATAATCATTAAACTCTGCTCAGATTTGCCAAGAAACTCGAATTTAAAATCAATAGTTAGATCTCAATATGAACTCAATAATTTCTCATTAAGTCCTCTTGGCTTTGTAATTCACAATCACTTCTTTATAGCTCTCTACTCTACTCTACTCTACTCTACTGTACTCTACTCTACTCTACTCTACTCTTATTCATGGTCATCCTAAGGACTTTTATAATAAACTTCCGAGACAAAGTGAAAAAGAGCACTGAGAACTCTGCTGAGCTAAGAAGGAGCAATCTTTGAGCAACAAAATGACATTTTCCTCTGGGTAGTTTTGTATTTGCAGTGAAACAAGTCTTGTAAGAACTCCCAATTACATTGATCATTATTAATCATAATTACTTTATACTAATCCAGACTATAAAATACCTTTAAAAGACATTTAGTACAGTGTAGTTGTATTGTTTTCTTGCTTGCTTCTACTTTTATTATTCTAATTCTTAAGATAATTTAGATCAGGGATGGGCAACTGGCGGCCCAAATACGGCCCGCTGGACCACTCAGATGATCCATTTGATAAGTAAGTAATGGAAAGATTGCATTCAGATTATGATGTTAATAGTAAATCAAACCAGGAGAGGTCGCTGTTTCCAGCCAATTCACGTATTAATTACAGCGTAGGATGTGCACGCTAATGTGGAAGTTTACTAAAATGAGCAAAAATAAATGAAAAATTGACGATGAAAATCGTGTTTTCCAGTCAAGAAGGTAAACGGGTTATCTTTTTACCATGTTCAAGGGGTCACCAATATGTTTGGTTTGTTTGGAAGCGAAATCTGTAATGAAAGGTTTTAATGTAAATCGCCATTACACCACTGCACTGTTCACAAAAGGCGCTTTCCACCGTCAGGCAGAATGGTGAATGGTAATTACGGTTCCAGTTGTATTTCCACTTGAGCCTGGTATGGCACGGCACGATTACAAACTGTTCTTGGACCGGAATTAGCCAACTGTGCCGAACCGTGCTGCTAGAATGCGTGTAGTGACGCCGCCACTCAGGCTCGGCCTCTTGTCTGTTGCCTGGCTGCCAGTTTCTCTGTAGCTTGCTAAACGTGCTATTTGAGCAATGTGAACACACATTAATAATAGAATTTAAAGAAATGATCTTCCTCCATAATGCAGTTGCGATTTACATCGAATATCGTGTGTAAACTCTTGCTTTACCAAGGCAACGACTGACTCATTTGTATTAAATTCCAAAGAGCCCCGTTATCAGCCCTGCAGTGGAAAATCTTTTTGCCAAATGCACTTAATTATACATTTTTAAAAATAGTATATAATAGTATTTAAAAAAAGAGTCTTCTTAAATGAATAAATATAACATTTGGACATCAGATGAGAACTTTTCCAGACATTTCATCCCTACACTGACAGCTATCCAGCCTACAAAAGTGTATTATACAGCTGCTACCAATCCCCCTTGACCGAAATTGTCTGTGAAGTTCATTCCGCCAAATAAGTTCTCAGTGTAGTGAGTAATCTGTGGATTCGGACACTTTCCAAACCCTTCCGAGACTCCGTGGAATGAAGTTGTTTTGTGCTCACAATCATAAATCGACCCTCAGTCAGAGATCTTACGCCACGGCTGCTAAAATTCGACTGTTAAAATGCCCTTTCTTCTTGAAATCAATGTGCTAACTGATTATCATCCACGAGCCAACCATCTCTGCATTCTCTCGCTGCTGCGCTTTCTGGATCAGTTAACATTTCTGTCCACAGGTGGCCATTTCCATACCAATCTTACTGCACAAAAACATGGGCCTTCATTACTGTCTGTTTAATATCCTGAGCGATCCAGAGCCTGATATCGGAAAGATAGGAGAGGAATAAGAATCCGGGTGAGATGCGGTGGAGTGAGCATCACTTAAAATCTCATCAAGCTCTCACACACAACTCTAATAACCTCTAAAATTCCCACTCTTTATGTTTTGTGTTCTGGCCTTGATGTTTTTTTTGGCTGAATAACGTTTTTGGTCTTACTTTGTGTTGACAGTATGTGAAAAACTCTATGCCGAGGCCATGGGTTCAATTCCCATGAAACATTTATAGAGATAAAATTTTACTTTGCATAAAATAGATGTGTTGGTCAAATTAATTAATGTAAATGAAAAGTTGAATGTGTTGAGAAAAAATGGCAATGTCAAGGATTTGATTCCTGTAAAGGCAGGATGTCAACCTTGAATGCATTGTCCGATGTGGACCGACATGTTAGCCAAACGAATAAATGTAAATTCTCACATGAAAATATACACTCACCTAAAGGATTATTAGGAACACCTGTTCAATTTCTCATTAATGCAATTATCTAATCAACCAATCACATGGCAGTTGCTTCAATGCATTTAGGGGTGTGGTCCTGGTCAAGACAATCTCCTGAACTCCAAACTGAATGTCAGAATGGGAAAGAAAGGTGATTTAAGCAATTTTGAGCGTGGCATGGTTGTTGGTGCCAGACGGGCAGGTCTGAGTATTTCACAATCTGCTCAGTTACTGGGATTTTCACGCACAACCATTTCTAGAGTTTACAAAGAATGGTGTGAAAAGGGAAAAACATCCAGTATGCGGCAGTCCTGTGGGCGAAAATGCCTTGTTGATGCTAGAGGTCAGAGGAGAATAGGCCGACTGATTCAAGCTGATAGAAGAGCAACTTTGACTGAAATAACCACTCGTTACAACCGAAGTATGCAGCAAAGCATTTGTGAAGCCACAACACGCACAACCTTGAGGCGGATGGGCTACAACAGCAGAAGACCCCACCGGGTACCACTCATCTCCACTACAAATAGGAAATAGAGGCTACAATTTGCACGAGCTCAACAAAATTGGACAGTTGAAGACTGGAAAATGTTGCCTGGTCTGATGAGTCTCGATTTCTGTTGAGACATTCAGATGGTAGAGTCAGAATTTGGCGTAAACAGAATGAGAACATGGATCCGTCATGCCTTGTTACCACTGTGCAGGCTGGTGGTGGTGGTGTAATGGTGTGGGGGATGTTTTCTTGGCACACTTAAGGCCCCTTAGTGCCAATTGGGCATCGTTTAAATGCCACGCCCTACCTGAGCATTGTTTCTGACCATGTCCATCCCTTTATGACCACCATGTACCCATCCTCTGATGGCTACTTCCAGCAGGATAATGCACCATGTCACAAAGCTCGAATCATTTCAAATTGGTTTCTTGAACATGACAATGAGTTCACTGTACTAAAATGGCCCCCACAGTCACCAGATCTCAACCCAATAGAGTATCTTTGGGATGTGGTGGAACGGGAGCTTCGTGCCCTGGATGTGCATCCCACAAATCTCCATCAACTGCAAGATGCTATCCTATCAATATGGGCCAACATTTCTAAAGAATGCTTTCAGCACCTTGTTGAATCAATGCCACGTAGAATTAAGGCAGTTCTGAAGGCCAAAGGGGGTCAAACACAGTATTAGTATGGTGTTCCTAATAATCCTTTAGGTGAATGTATATAAATCTCTCCTATACTGTATAGCATTGAAGGGTTACTTCACCCAAAAAATGAAAATTATCCCATCATTTAGTCTCAAGCCATCCTAGGTGTATATGAGTTTCTTCTTTCAGCCAAACACAATCGGAGTTATATTAAAAAAATATCCTGGCTCTTCCAAGCTTTATAATGAGAGTTAATAGTAACTGAGATTTTGAAGCCCAAAAAAGTGCATCCATCCATCATAAAAGTAATCCATACGGCTCCAGGGGGTTAATAAAAGCCTTCTGAAGCAAAGTAATGCGTTTTTGTAAGAAAAATATCCTTATTTATAACTTTATAAACTACAATCACTGGCTTCCGGTAAACGCCGTCCGCGAGTCGAGTTCCAGGCCGAAGAATGAACTCTGACGCGAAGCATGACATATTGACGAACGTGGAAGCGCAGAGGATGGAGCAAAACAAAACACCAGTCACGAATTAGAAGACTAAAACCAAAATTTTTAAAGAGAAATGTCAGAGGAGCTTGAGATTGTTGCCCAGCCCTATTTGTTTCAGCTAAGCTTACGCTACTCCTACATCCTACGCTGGAACTCGACTCTCTCGTGAACGTGCAGACGGACGTTACCAGAAGCTAGTGATTAGAGTTTATAAAGTTATAAATATGGATATTTTTCTTAGATAAACGCATCGCTTCAGAAGGCCTTTATTAACACCCTGGAGCCGTATGGATTACTTTTATGATGGATGGATGCACTTTTTGGGCATCAAAATCTAAGTTACTATTCACTCCCATTATAAAGCTCTGAAGAACCAGGATATGTTTTAATATAACTCCGATTGTGTTTGGCTGAAAGAAGAAAGTTATATACACCTAGTGTCACAGGGTGTTTTGGTTATGTTTCATGTGTTTAAGTTTGCCATGTTCACTGTCATGTCTTGCCATGCACTTCCTGGTCTTGTCATGTGCTCCTTTGTCTTGTGTTCCCTTTCAGTCAGTACACTACGAGTTACGTCAGTTACTGACGGAATGGGGGTTTCGCTTAGAAGCCAATCGCCTTTGAGCTCTACAAAACGAGCCAATGGCATGAAAATGCCATGGGTCTGCGGAATTTGCATGCCGCAACCCCGCCCCACGGCGTGGGTATAAAGGGCGTTGCGTGGCAATCTCGCATTATGTTTTTGCTTCAGAGCCGAGTTTACTGCCTGAGCGCTTCCTCTTCAAGACGAGTTTCTCTCCAGAGTGTTGGTGTTACGGCACGTTCCAGCGAGTTCCGCATTTCCTGTCTGATCTGTGCAGTGATCGAGCACAGCGTGCGCGTTCTCCCTGGGTGCTTCGGCATTCTGCAGAGCTTTTCACTCCTCTCTAAAAGAGCTGCACGTGGCACGTCTTTTTAAAGATGGCTCGCCCGTGCTCCGTTTCTGGGTGCGGTCGACTGGTACCTCCGTTTGATGGTCATGATCGCTGTTTGGCGTGCTTGGGCCTCGTGCACGCTGAACGCGCGTTCATGGATGAGTCATGTTCTCACTGCGGGAACATGACCATCTCAGTGTTGCGATCGAGACTCCATGATCTCCGTAATGGGGGGAGAGTCCCCTCTACCACACCCCAATCTACTTCCTCCACTGGAGGGGGTACTTTGGCTGGTGGTCAGGGTGATCTGAGGGTTACGGTGTGGAACAACCCGACGAATCCTCCTCGGGCCACACCCCCTTCCTGCACACTGCAACCCGTGGTGTTGCCTGATGAGGGCGCCGGGGCTTCCCGTTCGGGGCCCTGCGTTTCATTTGGCACACCCGCGGAGGATGCTATGTCGATCGCCGCATCGCAAGGTGGGCTGGATTCCTCCGGAGATGACGATTCGGCTGTGTTGCCTCCTTCGGGAGTTCCAGCATTGCCCGAGTCCGATCCGGAACTCACAGCCATGCTTGCCCGGGCGGCCGAGACGATTGGGCTTGTGTGGAACCCTCCGCCATGTCCCGAGCGTTCCCGGCTAGATGATTGGTATCTGGGGGCGGCCCGTGCCGAAGGCGCCCGTCAGCCCCCAGTGCCCTTCTTCCCGGAAGTGCATGAAGAGGTGTCGATATCGTGGAAGTCTCCCTTGACTTTTCGCGATCGCTCGGCAACCACTTCCGCCTTCACTGCCCTCGATGGCGGCGCGGTGAAAGGGTACACTGGGGTTCCCCCTGTTGAGCGCTCTGTTGCGATGCAACTGTGTCCACAGAGTGCTGCGACATGGTGCGGTGACCCAAAGCACCCGTCCAAAGCCTGTAGATTCACGTCCACGTTGACGGCGAAGACCTACAGAGCTGCGGGCCAGGCCGCATCCGCCCTGCATGCCATGGCCACCCTACAGGTCTATCAGGCCAAGGTGCTCAGGGACATGCACGAGGGCAATGCTGACCCTGCATTAATGCAAGAGTTGCGGACGGCCACCGACCTCGCTCTACGGGCGACGAAGGTGACCGCTCGCTCTCTCGGTCAGGTGATGTCCACTTCGGTGGTCCAGGAGCGACATCTATGGCTCAACCTGGTTGATGTGGGAGAATCTGAGCGAACACGTTTCCTCAATTCTCCCATTTCCCAGGCTGGGCTATTCGGCGGTGCGGTCCAGGACTTCGCCCAACAGTTCTCGACTGCTCAGAAGCAGACTGAGGCAATCAAACACATTCTGCCCCGGCGGCCAGCTGCTGCCTCCACCCAGCCGCCGGCCCAGAAGCCTCAGTCTGCTCCCCGCCGAGGCCGCCCCCCAGCGACTCCCACCCCTCCTGCCCGGCCCCAGCAGCAGCCTTCATCCGGGCCGAGGCGTGGAGGATGTCGCAGAAAGGCGGCCCCGCCCGTCCCAGCCCCCCAGCCTGCCAAACGGCAGTCTAAGCAGCGGTCCTGAGACGGGCGGCTCGGAGGTGACTTCGGTTCTTTCCCAGGAGATGGTAGCAGGACCACTCCTTCCCCTGGTGGAGGGCCGGGGGAGAATCTTTTGTTTTCCCAAGAAAGAACTGATTTTCTCACCTCCGAGCCTCAAGAGGGCGCGGCTGGCAGTGCGCGACGCCCCATGGCCTCGCCGCTCTCGGCCCCCTCTGTCGCCAGCCCCCTGGCAGACGAGACCCCCGTGGAACGCTGGTCCTTCCCTGGTCTCCTCTGTCAGGGCGCGGAATTCGACCCCGCCCACACCCCGGGACGCTCCCATGCCTCCCTTGTCTGGGCCGGTCATTCCGCCTCGCTGCCCCATCGGGGGTACGCCGGTGGTTCGCATGACCCCGCTGGTTCAGTTCTTGGGAGCCTGGCTAGCGCTTCCCAACCTGTCCAGTTGGCTCGCTCGCACCATCCGGTTCGGCTATGCGATTCAATTCGCTCGGTCTCCTCCCCGCTTTCGGGGAGTCCGCTACACCGTGGTGGGTGGCAATGCCCCTGTCATGCGTGCGGAGGTCGACACCCTACTGGCGAAGGGTGCAATCGAGATCGTCCCTCCAGCCGAGATGAAGTCCGGCTTCTACAGCCCTTACTTCATTGTACCCAAGAAAACCGGTGGGTTACGGCCAATCCTGGACCTGCGCGTCTTGAACCGAACCCTGCACAGGCTTCCATTCAAGATGTTGACAGCCAAACGCATTTTCGAGTGCGTTCGTCCCTCGGATTGGTTTGCAGCGATCGACCTGAAGGACGCGTACTTTCATGTCTCCATTCTTCCTCGACACAGACCATTTCTACGGTTTGCCTTCGAGGGGCAGGCATATCAGTACACGGTTCTCCCCTTCGGGCTAGCCCTGTCCCCTCGCGTCTTTACGAAGATTGTCGAGGCAGCCCTTGTGCCGCTCAGGCAACACGGGGTTCGCATCCTGAACTATCTCGACGACTGGCTGATTCTAGGCCACTCTCGGGATCAGGTCTGCGAACACAGGGATCTGGTGCTTCAGCACCTCGCCCGTCTGGGCCTTCGGGTCAACTGGGAAAAGAGCAAACTCTCCCCAGCGCAGAGGATCTCTTTTCTCGGTATGGAAATCGACTCGGTCGCCATGTTCGCGCAGCTTACGAGCGAGCGCGCGCAGTCTCTGCTGACTTGTCTTCGCCAGTTCGAGGGCAAGAGTGCGGTTCCACTGAAACTTTTTCAGAGGCTCCTGGGGCATATGGCGTCAGCAGCCGCGGTGACCCCGCTTGGTCTGCTCCATATGAGACCGCTTCAGCACTGGCTTTGCGATCGAGTCCCGAGATGGGCATGGCAACACGGCACCCTCCAGGTCCCAGTGACCCGAGCCTGCCGTCAGACCTTCTCCCCGTGGTCGAACCTCAGCTTTCTACGGGCAGGTGTTCCCCTAGAACGAGTTTCCAGGCATGTTGTTGTCACAACAGATGCCTCTTCCACGGGCTGGGGCGCCATGTGCAAGGGACATGCTGCCGCGGGCTCCTGGATAGGACCCCAGCGCCTATGGCATGTCAATTGCCTCGAGTTGCTGGCCGTACGTCTTGCCCTGCACCGCTTTCGAGCCCTGCTCAAGGACAAACACGTTCTGGTCCGTTCAGACAGCACGGCAACAGTAGCGTACATCAACCGACAAGGTGGTCTACGCTCCCGCCGGATGTCGCAACTCGCCCGCCATCTCCTCCTATGGAGTCAGAAGCATCTGAGGTCGCTTCGTGCCGTTCACATCCCGGGAGACCTGAACTGCGCAGCCGACGAGCTGTCGCGGTTCCAGCCGCTCCCGGGGGAATGGAGACTCCATCCCCAGACGGTTCAGCTGATTTGGGAGCAGTTTGGCGACGCACAGATAGATCTGTTTGCCTCCCGCGACTCTTCCCATTGCCGCTGGTACTATTCCCTGACCGAGGGGACCCTCGGCATGGATGCACTAGCGCACAGCTGGCCGCGGGGCCCACGCAAATATGCGTTTCCCCCAGTGAGCCTTCTCGCACAGGTTCTGTGCAAGATCAGGGAGGACAGGGAGCAGGTCCTTTTGGTCGCCCCATATTGGCCCGGCCGGACCTGGTTCTCAGAACTTGTACTCCTTGCGACAGCACCTCCCTGGTCGATCCCTCTGAGACAGGACCTCCTGTATGGCACCCACGTCCCGACCTGTGGAACCTCCACGTGTGGAACCTGGACGGGACGCGGCAGGTTTGAGTACCCTGCCACCTCAGGTGGCGGCTACCATCACTTCCGCTAGAGCCCTGTCTACCAGACAGGCCTATGCGTTGAAGTGGAACCTCTTCGTCACCTGGTGCTCCTCTCGGCGAGAGGACCCCAGAAGATGCTCGATCGGGTCCGTGCTCTCCTTCCTCCAGGAAGGGTTGGAGCGAAGGCTGTCTCCCTCCACCCTGAAGGTCTATGTGGCTGCCATTTCAGCTCATCATGACCTGGTGGATTCTAAAACGGTTGGACAGCACGACCTGGTCAGTAGGTTCCTCAGAGGTGCGAGGAGGTTAAATCCTCCTCGCCCACCTCAGGTACCCTCTTGGGACCTAGCAGTGGTCTTAGCTGCCCTGCAAAAGGCTCCCTTTGAGCCATTGCAGTCAGTCGAGCTGAAGTTGCTTTCATTGAAAGTGGCGCTCCTGACTGCTTTGGCCTCCATCAAGAGGGTAGGGGACCTGCAGGCATTTTCGGTTGACGAAGCGTGCCTGGAATTCGGGCCGGCCAATTCTCACGTCATCCTGAGACCCCGGCCTGGATACGTGCCCAAGGTTCCCACCACTCCCTTCAGGGACCAGGTGGTGAACCTGCAAGCGCTGCCCTTGGAGGAGGCAGACCCAGCCTTGGCACTGCTCTGTCCAGTACGCGCCCTTCGCGCTTACGTAGACCGGACGCAGTGTTTCAGGACCTCAGACCAGCTCTTTGTCTGTTACGGAGGGCAGCAGAAAGGGAAGGCTCTCTCCAAGCAGAGGTTGTCCCACTGGATAGTGGACGCCATTGTCCTGGCATATCAAGTCCAGGGCATGCCATGCCCCCTCGGGGTAAGAGCACACTCCACCAGGAGTGTTGCCTCCTCTTGGGCTCTAGCGCATGGCGCCTCGCTAACAGACGTTTGTAGAGCTGCAGGCTGGGCGACACCCAACACATTCGCAAGATTTTATAATCTCAGAGTGGAGCCTGTATCCTCTCGTGTACTCGCCCCTACTGGCCAGTAACCGGACAGGCTCAGGTGTCTTCGCTTGCTGCGCCATTCCACTCCGCGGACTGGATGCGTGCGCTATTCCTCTCAGGTGAGCTTCCCAGTAAGCCCTGAGCTCCTCCAGCACTGTCGATGTCGTCACCAGAGCGAGTGCCCTTTTCAGGCCACCCCTCGTGTTCGGCTAGGTGCCTCCGTGTGCATGGTTCCCCCGCTGGGTAACCCCCACATGTGTATTTCCACGGTAAGTCTCTTGTAGCTCGTGTCTTCCCTTGGCAAGACACCTTGCCACGCCTGGGGTTGAAATTTTCCACCTTCGGCTGGATACCCCAGAGTGTTCCCTATGCAGCTCCGTCGGTCATAGGTGTATTCTTCAAGTCCCCCCCTTTGGGTTGGCATTGTGTTGCATTCTCCACGTGGGATATGCTTCCCAGTGTACCTTGGTAGCGTTGAGCCTAGCCCCTCGTTCGTGCCACACTCACGGCAGGGAGCCCGGGTCAGCGCAGGACGCTGGAAGACAGCCGTCATGGCGAGATTGTATTGGGACCCCCATTCCGTCAGTAACTGACGTAACTCGTAGTGTACTGACTGAAAGGGAACGTCTCGGTTACGTATGTAACCCTCGTTCCCTGAAGGAAGGGAACGGAGACGTTACGTCCCCCTGCCATGACCGCTGTACCGCTGGAACTGGCCGGGCGCTCATGCCTCGGCTCTTCAGCAGGTAAACATAATGCGAGATTGCCACGCAACGCCCTTTATACCCACGCCGTGGGGCGGGGTTGCGGCATGCAAATTCCGCAGACCCATGGCATTTTCATGCCATTGGCTCGTTTTGTAGAGCTCAAAGGCGATTGGCTTCTAAGCGAAACCCCCATTCCGTCAGTAACTGACGTAACGTCTCCGTTCCCTTCCTTCAGGGAACGAGGGTTACATACGTAACCGAGACGTTCTGCTGTCATGTTCTCATTGGTTTATTGGTTTATCATTGTTCACAGGTGTGTCTCGTCTTGTCTTTAGTCATTGTGTATTTAGCCCTCATGTTTGCCATGTGTCCTTGTCTTGTATTGAATGTGGTAACCCACTGTTGGTGAGCCAAGCCGAGCCGAGCCGAGCCGAGCCGATGGCTTGAGGGTGAGTAAATCATGGGATCATTTTTAGTTCACATTCTGGCTCATGGTCCTTTCCCAATCACAGTCGATTCTCATCTCTATTTGTCCTGTCAAAAATAAAGGTAAAAAATCTAAATAAATGATAGGCCTAAAGGTCATAGGTTCGATTCCAACTAAAACACATACGGATTAAATGTATACCTTGAATGCCAAATTGTGTAGAAACATCTTCTGCTGATGTTTTTTTTTTTTTTTTTAGAGACTGTCTCCACAAAAACTAAGCTTAAAACATTTTGGTCACAGTTGGATATTTCAGCAGATCACACTAATAAGGAACAAATTGTCAAAGTTCGCAAGTAATTCAAGTGTATTCTAGGAAAATAAAGGACATTTATCAACAGCATGCCTTGCTGACGCCATTTATTATTA
Organism: Rhinogobio ventralis; assembly: GCA_039654625.1. NCBI lineage: Eukaryota > Metazoa > Chordata > Actinopteri > Cypriniformes > Gobionidae > Rhinogobio > Rhinogobio ventralis. Next base: position 9,650,347 of record CM077217.1, on the reverse strand, counting down.
TTGGACCTGCACAGTTTGAATAAAACACGAGAAGGCTTCCCACCGGGTGACATATTGCCAGTGTTAGACTCTGTTTGCGGGGTCGTATGTTATGTTTGTTTTCCTGCTTCGCTAGTGTTGCCTCTCACAGCGCTGTCATTCTCATCACTAAATTACTGCGTGCTTGCAGCCTGGAGTTCATTAAAGCCATCGGGGTTGACCGGTGAATATGACGTGCCGGAAGAAAAGGTTATAGGAAACATATTTCCCCCTCTCTCCAGAGTAAAAGTTAATTGACAACTGTATGATATTACATTTCCTCACAACGCCGCATCAGCAAATTCCGCCTGTGTGTTCGAGTTGCGTTGTGTTTGTTTGTGTCGCCGCAGTGTCGGCGCGTCCCATTTTTCATTGAGTTCTAACTATCGAAAACTTCACGTCTCCTCTGAAAACTCATTTCTTCTCTCTCTCTCTCTCTCTCTCTCTCTCTCTCGTGCACTAGCTCTACCCAGTAATCACCCACAAGCCATCTGTTCGTCTCCGCCCCTGTAACCGCTGTGGGAATGCTGACACTGTGTGTCCCCTTACGTCCTGACTGATGTGGGACAGGACTGACTTCTAGTGACTTTCACTCTCACAATCCAACAGCCAAGATTGGCTATCCAGATTTGGCAGAGATGAACAGCCACCGAACGTCCTGTTATGGAGGATGTAAGAAAAATCGAAAGATATGGAGAGCAAGAAAGAGATAGATAATATATTTTTTTTAGGGACCACAGATGTATTTGTGTTTCAATTGGCGAGAACGTAACATGAGAATAAACTGATGAAAGCATACTGCTTACTTTGTAGTACATACTGTATATGCCTACTTAATAGTATTCAGTATTTAGCCATTTCAAGTCATGTGGGAAAGATCATATTTACGTTTTTAGTTAGCGAGACAATTCGTAAACTACTGTTAGTTACGGAAATTTTTTGCATTTTTTATTGTCACATGATCTTGCTTTTTTTTGTTAGCAGGACAATTCTTAAAATACTATGTTAGTTATGAAAATTTTGAAAGCTACTGTGTCATTTTTAATTGACTTCTTTATTTCTCGTTTTTGGAAGTCTGCTTATTTGATTATTAAGACAATTTGTATGTAAAACTTAAATACTTAAATCAATATGTTATTTTGCATTTTTACTTCAGTTTTGTGTTAATATGTTTTTGCCAGGCAAATAATAGATTGATATCAGTTTATATTAATTAATCAAACTGAAAACAGAAGGTCAAGACAAGTGCACTGCTTTGTGGGATACAGTATACCGCCCAGTGTGCATCATGTAGTAGGTCATGTAGTTCAACTATTCCATATGCATACAGAAAATATACATATGTGCGCACTGGATACTGCAAAAAATAGTATGACGGTACATATTCTAAATCCATAATATAACCCTTTCACAGCTCTCCATATTACAGCATGTATGGCACACTGCTAAATCCATCAATAAAATTGTTTTGATCAAATGCCCACAATCTCCAGAAGTGCCTGGCTGAGAATTATAATGAACTGGATTTTGTTCATAATCAATTGCATAGTCAATCTGCACTTTAAAAATGTCTCGGCCATTGAAAGAAGGGATTAACCTCATTATTCAGGAAATGAAATTAATGAAGTAGATAAGCATAGCCTTGCACGCTGAATAATTCATTCACGGGGTATTAAAGTCCCTCTGCCCTGGCCCTCATCAGAATAAACACACTGACCCCTGCAACTCGTCCACTGCAATGTTGCCAAGCACTCGTTGATTATGGTATATTAGTATTGTATATTGACGCCAACGTTTAAAGGCTGTTGAACTGTGCTGGAGGGCTCTAGTCCAAGATTGAAAACATTTAGAAAGGTTACAAACTCTAAACAAATATTTCTGGTTTATTTTTGACCAATCCCACATGACAAAAATAAATAATAAATATATATAAACGTCGTTCTTATTCACATCAAGACGAACCTTAAAGAAAAGGAGAGGAAGCGCCCCATTTATTACAGGCAGGATTGTTGTTAACAATGAGCAGAGTTTAATTATGCATACAATATTGCATTAATCAGCACAGGTGAAGCTACAAAGATATCTGAAGATGGACACGGACAAATATCTGGGAAAAGGACTGCAAAAGGACTATTATTTCCTGATGAAGGAAATCATTTCCCCTTTGGAGACCTTTATCTAATGAAGATTCATCTTTCGCGCTAAATAAGAACAAATAATTGACCATCTAAGCTTGAAAATTAAACAGTCGACTTGCATCGAAAGGCTTCATTCTTTTCATTTCTTCATAAGCAGATTTCCCAAATGGCCCCATCTGAAGGTCAACCCGATGGCGGTACCTCATCCTATTTGAAAATTGTGGCACAAGAAAATCCAGTAATTTAATTTAAAACAGAAGAGAATCTTTTTTTCTCCATTTGCTTGAGGTCACCGGCTCCACCATCATTGTAGGTCACTTTCAGTAAGAAACGTAATATGCGCAAACTATGAAAGATCTCTATTAATATTTGACCCTTCCGATGGCCCAACGTTTGATTCGGGGGGTAAAAAGGCGCACCCACTGAGGGAATATCTTATTGTCATTCTGCATTATGAATTTAATTCTAGATAACTTCAGCCTACTTTATCGCCGACTAAATTGAGTGTGTGGCTGCAGGCGAGTACCTTCAGATTGAAGGTACACTCAGGGGAACTTGGTTACATTAGCAAATGTCATGGAGCAACCAAGTCATTCAAAACTTTCCCTCTTTTCTGGCCCATGCGGTGCAAACTACTTTTTGAGTACAGTTAATGTTAAAGTGTTCGCTCTGGCCTCTGATGAGTTGGTAACGACACTCCAAGGAGTAAACACTTTCTTGAGTAAACAAACACTGAATCTAGTCATCGTTGATGCTTAAAATTGACTAGTATAAAGTATTAATGCTATGGTTTTTCTCGCAATTTTATTTTTTTCAGATGTAAAGGCCCTTAACACCAAGGAGGATAACTACATTAGCGTCCACACCAAGTGTGCCGCACAAGTCCTGTAAAGTGAAGCCAAAACATTTTGATCGCCCCCAGGTGGCTGGATGCAGTATAGGTCATAAACCCCGCCCTCTCATTGTAATCAAATGGGACGCGAAACAAACTAAGCAATCAAATTGCACAAAAATAAAAATAAAAATTTCCAAAGATTGTTTCTGTCATTTTAGGTAATTTTTATCACGCTGATTTAAGTTCAAGTGTTCGTTTTTTTAAATGCGTTTTTTGATGCTATAAAAATAGGAGTGTGACGTCATGATTGACAGCTGAGATTGACAGCTTCTCTGAGTGAAGTAGTCACTGAGGCACCAAAATATTTTTTTCTGGATTTTGAGATTGGAGCTTCAACTTTAATTTCTACATTTCCATAACTGTTTATTTCACACCGACATAATGAGTTGTTCTGCAGTAAACTGTACAAACCGATTCTGAGGGAGTGTGGGCGGGGCCTTGATACTGCAGCTCCACTTCACGCTCACTACTGTGCAGATTTGGGTCCAAGATGTCAGCGCCATATTGGGACTTTGGCGGCTTCACTTTTCTACAATGGTAGAAAGTGAAGGTATGTCATCCATCTTTTTTTTACAGTCCACCAACAGACATTAAAGGGCTAGTTTACCCAAAAATGCAATTTCTGTCATTAATTACTCACCCTCATGTAATTCCACACCACGCTTTGGATAATATTACTTTGTAAATGTAGAGGTAAATTATGTTTTTTTACAAACAAAGCACTTGCGTCACTTCGTAAAATGTAGGTTAAACCACTAGATTCACATGGGTTAAGATGACCAAATGTATTCTGTTGCCCAAAAGTTTTCAATAACTTTCTTGACCTTAGCTTAAGCCGACCAGACGCTGAATCATTACCAATGTAAATGAATACCCGACATAACGACCCAGGTACACAGCACCAGCAATAATCAAAATGTCATTAACACTCGGACCCATTCGCCTAATGACCCATCCCTGATTACGCCGTTAAAAAGTCACAGAGTGTAAATTTATGCAAAACACACCCATAAACAAACACAAGCAGGAAACATACGCATGTGCCTCCATGACAAACCTATTCAAGTGGTCGGTTATTATGTGTGTAATTCAGACAGATTGACTTGTGGGAATACAGTAGGTTGTGCTCCATATTTTAGTGCCTGCGCTTGAGGACGTTGGTAAACACAAACTGTTGAACTTTCTAGTCCATAAGCCATTTTATTTTACATTTACCGGCTCACATTAAATAAATATTACCAGGTAAATCCAACCCAGCGGCTGGCAGGCTCTAAAAATAAGATGACCCATCCTTGACCGGGAGAGGAAAAGGCTCCATGGATTGCCGTTGAGTGAGCGTGACCGGGGGTCTGCCGAGCCGCGGGTGGGAGCGGGCATTATAATCCACATGTCATGTTCGGGACGCGAGAGGCCTTTATCTCCTCGCTGCAGATACACGCTGGAGCCACGCAGGCCGCCGCTGCCATCTCTGAAAAATGCACAGCACAAGGACGAAGGTATGTGCTAAACCACAGGATAAGAATTTGGCAATCGGCGTGCTTGCAACCACAATACATATTCAATTAGAGAGTTAACACTGCTAACACGCAGCTTAGCAGGTGGCGCTAATTGCGAGTTCATGCTATATAACAGGATGCTAATCATCTTAGATGGTGATGTTTGGTGTGACGGAGAGAAAGAAACGTTGAAATGTCAGGTTTTAAATGATGTAAATCAAATCGAAAACACTGACCGATCCATGAGAGCAGAGTCAACGCCCACATCAACTCAAATAAACACATCAAGTGTAGTGCTATACTTTAGCTACATCGTTTTGAGACGCGTTGAGGAATAATCCTGGAATAATTTACCTCATGAAAAGCTGTTTATTTCTAAGAGCAACGGATTCAGCCGCTGATTGTGAAGTAACTTTATTCTGTTAGTGTCTGTGAATATTAAACGCAAAAAGACTGTTTAAACATGAATCCTGCTGCAACATAAAATGTCATAGACGCAAGACTGTTTAGACAAGATTTCTTTGGCCTGTTTTGGAAAGATTATTAAGTGTTTACTGTAAAATAGCCTTAGTGTCACATCAATAAAGCTTTTATTCGCAAATGTCTGCTCAGATGCTATAAATATAGTATTATTCTAAACGATTTAAAAGGGCTACACAGTTAACTTGCAGGCTAGCATATTACCATATTTTCCAGAAGATAAGTTGCACCTGACTAGAAGTCGCATTGTTGAGAGAAAAATCAGTGTATACGTCACATTGTATTGCTACATTCAGAAATAATGTAAAATAATGGTAAATAAACGGAAACTCTTATAAACATTATAAACACTATGTATGTAATTTCCCCTCACTCCACAACAAATCTTTTAAATTTAAACACATTTATTTAAAGCGAAACTAAACTAGGGCTACAGACTATACCTCTCACATTCGACACAAATCCAAATGTGAGTGCTTGCCGTTAATTGCATTATATAAGTCACTTTGGAATCAGTCTCAGCTAAAAAAACTTATATAACGGATAAAATGGTCCTCAAGAAATACGCCAGAAATTGCTATTCTGAACATGTGTATCCCCTGACACATTGCAAAGTGTACTGATCCCAATTTCCTACAAATAAAAAGGTATCATTTAAAGCAACAGTTCACCCAAAAAATAATATTCTGTCATTTACTCACCTTCATTTTATTACCAACCTTTCTGCTTCTGAAAAACGTTCACACTGCTTATTTTCATATAACAGCAGTTCATAGTAATCACGTCAGTCAAGCTCAAAAAAGGACCTAAAAACACCATAAAATAACCAGGGGTGTGCACAAATAGTCGAATGTTCGAATATTCGATCTATAATTAATATTCGAAAACTAAAAATACTATTTGAATTTTGCTGCGTTGCTTGGCTGGCCGTAAATGCAGTGAATCCATGATGAATCCCTCTAAAACTCGCAGTTATAACTAAATCCACTGGGTGGCGCTGTGGAAGAGGGTTAATAAGTTGACTGTATTTTATCACATAATGTCGTCTGCCTCGCGATGTTTGAAATTACTTGTATGAAAATTGAAAATGATCTTACAAAATGGAGTTACTTTTGATAAAATCAATTAAAAACATAATAACACCACCACAACGAGAATCGCATGAAATCCAAACACCAGTGGAATGAGGAAAGACCGCTGTCCATCACTGCATCACAAGTGCAGGTAAGCACAGATGTTCACCGAGTGAGAGCGAGATAAATTATGATAGCAAAATTATCTCAAAACATATGCTTCCTGTAAGTTTCGTCGAGGGTTTAAGCGCAGAAAACACAAAGTGCTGTTAGAAACTTCCCTTAACACCATTATTTTTGTCTCCGCAACGTCTGTCGATCAGCGGGGTGCGTTTTCTCACCCGAGAATAATATCATCCAATGATATCCTTTCTCTCAACATGAAAATGTGAAACAATATAAACACGATAACCATATACCGACTCGTGTATACAAACGTTCTGTATGATAACTGGCGCTCTCTGCTTTATTAGCGTTTTTTCCCCGCTCGCGCTGCTTGAGCTTATAATGTTTTTGTTCTTTAGGCCTATATTTTTGGTTTACACATATTGTTCAATGTTTTGAACTGAAAGAAAATCTTAAGATATAACGTAAGCGTGTTGTGTACATTGCCTAATCGTAAGCTTGTTCAGAAATGGTGGACAACTTGATGAATAAAAAAAATATATATATTTCTCATTTTCTCAAAATACGTCATTTAAATAAACGAATATTCGATTTTTATGAGCCCAAATATTCGAATACAATATTTTGGGAAAATGCCCATCCCTAAAAATAACGCAGTTCATAAGACTATATTCAGAGTCTGGGAATTTTTTTTGGTTTGTTTTTTTTTTTACAAAAAGAGCCTAACGCTATGGAAGCTTGTTTCTGCCAGAGAAAAAATAAAATAAAAAAGGTAATTGTGACTTCTCACAATTCTGAGTTTATATTTCACAATATTGACCTTTTTCTCGCAACTCTGACTTTTCCCTCACAATTCTGAGTTCATATCTCACAATTCTGACTTGTTTCTCAGACCTCTGAATTGCGAGATATAAACTTGAGATATAAATTCTGAAATGGAAACTCACAAATCAAAAAAAAAAAAATCACAATTCTGAGAAGAAAAGCCTGACCTGTTAGACTCGCAACTGGCAAAACAAATACATTTTTTTTAAAAATAAAATTAAATAAAAACAATAATTTCAGAATTGACATTTTGTGTAAGAGAAAAACTTGCAATTAACTTTTACATATTTAGTTTCTGTGGTGAAAACAAGCTTCCATAAGAAGCACTCATATTATATACAATAAGATAACCAAGCAAAAGTCCTAACATACATTACTAAAAAGCAAAACATACAGTGGGGGGAAAAGTACAATTTGTCAAAAACACCACATGGGGCTCCATATCTTCCCTAAAAAGACATCTCGTCTACAATACTATTCCCTATATATTTTTGCCCACGTTTTTCTCTTTTTCTCTGAATGATGAAACGGCGCTGACGTTCACATCTATTATGCACCTCATTTTATGGTCCACACAGCACAGCTGGAAACCTCCCTCACAATGTCACAGTGGTGCCATAATTGGACGTTTCTATACACCAACGAGCAGAAATCGGAGCCATACTTTGCATGCCTCCCGCTAAATTGAAGGCAAATCCAGAAGCGCAGACATCAATCAGTCCTATTGAGTGGGCCATGCGGTGTCGAGAACACAGCCGTGTCAGATAAAGACGCTGTGGTCCCGTAGGGTCCTGCTCAAATCTGAAGAGCTTTGCTTGATGTGAGTACAATGACACTGAGTGACATCTTCATTCGAATCTGAGAATACCCTGATGGAAATGCTTAAGGTTTTCCCTCAGCTTTATTGTGATCTGTAGATTTGTACATTTGTTTTTTGCTCTCTGTAAAATAGGCATGTATTGAAGCCCATTTGTGCCTCAGGGTAAAATATAAATTACGAGATTAAAATAATATATAAAGTCATTTTGTGAGATGCAACTATGAGAGCAATTATGAGAAACAAAGATGCAATTGTGAGAAACATAGCAATTATGAGATATGAAGTCGCAACTGTGCTAAACATTTGCAATTGTGAAAGTCACAATTATGAGAAACAAAGATGCAACTGTGAGAAACAACAGCAATTATGAGATATGAAGTCGCAATTTTGTGAAAGACGCAATTATGAGAAACAAAGTGGCGACTGTGAGAAATAACACAGCAATTATGAGATATGAAGTCGCAATTATGCAAAAGTCGCAGTTATGAGAAATAATTTTGCAATTGTGAAAAAAGTCACAATTATGAGAAACAGTTGCAACTGTGAGAAACAACATAGCAATTATGAGATATGAAGTCGTAATAGTGCAAAACATTTGCAATTGTGAAAGTCACAATTATGAGAAACAAAGATGCAACTGTGAGAAACAACAGCAATTATGAGATATGAAGTCGCAATTTTGTGAAAGACGCAATTATGAGAAACAAAGATGTAATTGTGAAAAACAACATCAATTATGAGATATGAAGTCGCAATTGTGAAAAAAATGTGCTATTGTGAAAAAAGTCACAATTATGAGAAACAAAGTGGCGACTGTGCAAAAAAAAACAGCAATTATGAGATATGAAGTCGCAATTATGCAAAAGTCGCAGTTATGAGAAATAAATTTGCAATTGTGAAAAAAGTCACAATTATGAGAAACAGTTGCAACTGTGAGAAACAACATAGCAATTATGAGATATGAAGTCGTAATAGTGCAAAACATTTGCAATTGTGAGACAATTATGAGAAACAAAGATGCAATTGTGAAAAACAACAGCAATTATGAGGTATGAAGTCGCAATTGTGCTAAAGTCACAATTGTGAGACACAAATATGCAATTGTGAAAAAAGTCACAATTTTAGAAAACACAGTTGCAAATGTGAAGAAAGTCACAATTATGAGTATGCAATTGTGAGAAACAATAGCAATTATGAGATATGAAGTTTCAATTGTGAAAAAAGTCACAATTATGAGAAACAGTTGCAATCATGAGAAAGTCACAATTATGAGAAACAAAGATGCAATTGTGAGAAACAACAGCAATCACAACTGTGAGAAACAAAGATGCAATTATGAAAAGAACAGCAATTATGTACGGGGCCCGCATATGACGTGCAAGGAAAAAAAGTAAATTGTGTGCACAATTTACTAATTCGTTCCCTCGATTTATAAATCATGCGCACAATTTACTATTTAGTTCCCTCGATTTGCTAAACTGTCCACAGGATTTACTCATTTGTTCCCTCGAATTAGTAAATCGTGCGCACGATTTAGCCTACTATTTTTTTTCCCCCTGCATGTCATGTGCGGGGCTCTGTAATTATGAGATATGAAGTGGCACCTGTGCGAAAGTCGCAATTGTGAAAAAAGTCACAATTATAAGAAACAAAGTTGCGACTATGAGAAACAGCATAGCAATGATATATGAAGTTGCAATTGTGCGAAACAAAGATGCAATTGTGAGAAAGAGTCACAATTAGAGAAACAGTTCAACTGTGAGAAACAAAGTCGCAATCATGAGAAAGTCACAATTATGAGAAACAAAGATGCAATTGTGAGAAACATTTTTTTTCTTAGGTCGACATTAGGTGTGACTATTCATGTTGGTGCACTGTTTGTCTTTCATTTAATTAAGTATATGACATTATTTATGGTTATATTGTATTTCCATGTCACTGATCACAAACATTATTTGTCTAAATGTCACGATTAGTCTCATTGCCGGAAACCCAGGATCTGAAATCTATAAATCTCTTGTGTGGCTGACCGTGAAGGCTAAAGCAGGTATCCACTGGGATGCAAGATGGATAATCTGAACGTCGACCAATTCATCCTTCCCACAAACCTACTATCTTTGCCTCTAGGGGCTAAATTTGCATTATGTAACCAGATGTTTGTCCTCTGCCATGATCTACATATACAAGACCTGTGTTTACAAGGCTACTATGTGTGTGATTGGACATGTAGGCTATTTATCAAACTTGAAGGGGATGAAATGGCTAAGAAACCCTGCCTCCGTGACAAGAACAATAAAATAACCTTTAGTCCCATCAGAGAATGGTTCAAAACTTCTTCAGAGAGCATGATCAAAGCTTTCTGGGTACCTTGGGAAAAGGTTTAGTACCAACAACCAATTTAAGTTAGCTTCTTTGCCCCCAAACTAATACAGCCGTCAACATGAAACAAAAGAGACCAAACAAACCATAAAAACATCTCAAACCCAAACATCAGATTATGATTTACAAACTTGAGTGTCTGGCTTTGAAATGCAAACAGTTCCCCGTGGTGTGTTTGGGTCTGTTAAACGTCTGTTTGCGTTATGAGGTTCTTTGGTATCACGTTAAAGGCTTGATGTGTTTTGATATTTCTCTGATACTTCAGTCAATGCAAAAACAAACAGCATGTTTCAATGACTTCAAAAGGCAGACTTCAGATAGTGAATAAACACATTAAAACGCAAGCCTAAAGAGAGTGACGCTTTTGAGTGTTAGCAACCTGCTGCTTTTGAGTATTTACAAGATAAAAAAACACCTGATTTGATATTTGGGTGCTTCGATAACACCCATTAACAGGCCACGCCAATGCTTGTAAACGTCGAAGTCAGTTAACATCCAGATTTTTAGGCTGATATTCACAATATTTTGCTAGCAATGCCTTGCAATGACTTACGATTACAATGACTTACCTTTGATGTCACACATTCGCCAGATGCCTTGATACGGCCCGTATCAGATCTTCAAAGTGGTTGTTTTCTGTGGATATTTGTATTGTTCTTGCTCCATGGTTGAACATATGCTAGCCAAGGGCACTGCATTTTTAATCTCGTATTTGTTTTAATTAATAAGGCACGTCAAACTTCGCCGCACACACACATCTTTAAATGGAGGTCTCGCTGTAAACATATCTGGGGGTCTATAATGAAGCTTGTACTGGGAGCCAGTGAACAGTATAAAAAATGAATTTCTGATAAAGAAGGCATCGGTTCTCAATTATGAACTATCGTGCAATGTGAAACCTTGCACCTCTATGAACCAATTAGTTTGTGACTTGCCAAATCATTTACATGTAAATTGCAACTTTCGCAATGGAACTCGCTCTCTCGCCACAAAGTACAAACAGAAGGCCGAATACATTTATTTACAGATGGCAGCGTTGGTTTATAAACCTGCCTCTGGTCTATTCATCCACCAAAGTAGCTGTAATTACCAAACCCTTCTTCGAAACCCCTCTTCATCTCCTGAGTTTCGAAGGAGCCCATCTGACAGGCCATGAAATCATAATTTTATCAAAAGAAAACAAATGTTTGAATGAATATTGCAAAATGAGAACAATGACTAATGAATTCTAATGAGGGGAACATTATGGCGCTTTCATCCTGATAGCAGTGGTGGAAATGATGTCACTCCTGCCAGCTTGAAAAACACAGGATATTGTTGTGAGGAGCTTTATTTCACACTTTATTTATTACTTGCTTATATTGTGGACATTTTATTGATGAAAAACCTATTTTTCATTCATTGATGTGTAAAGCTGGGCATACTGTGCAATTTCAGAAATGTTTTAATTAAATACCAACTATCACTGTAGAAGTAAATTGCATGCGATGTAAAGCCAAAGCTCATAATTTATGTGCTCAAACTATATGGTCCAATCGTTGAGCTGTGACTTCACTGCACACACTAGGGGTCTTATCATACGACGCCAGAGGTGACGCAAGTGTTTTTTGCTAGTTTCAGCCTGACAGTTATCATTTTCACATCCTGCGCCACGTTGTTTAAATAGCAAATGTACTCGAGCCCATCTGTTCGCCCATGGGCGTGCTGGTCTGAAAACAAGGTGTGTTTTGGCACATTGTTGGCAATTTTGAGGCAACTGAAAACGACTGCGCCATTTGACCAACAAAAACCTAAACTAGAGTCAATTGTGTTATTTAAAGTGTTATTTAAAGGCGCGTTAGTAATATGCGTCTATAGGCGGGTGCACAACACGTGTACACACTGCTTATTACGCACACAGGGACGCGCAGCAGCACACAAAAATTTTTATATATTAAAAATAAAAAGATTCCTCTCTGGAGAAGCGTTCAGTCTTTCCACTCGCAAATTCCGCCATGTAAATAGCAAATCCGCCATGGTGCGAGCACAACTGGCTTTTAAAGGGATGAGACTCCGATTGGTTTATTGCAGGTTACGCCCAAAACACACCCATGACTCATTATGAGAATAGGTACAACCCTTTTGGACCATGCGCCTGGCGTGGCGACCGTTTTTTTTCCGTCGTTAGGACACCCTAAATGTACCTGCGCCATGCGCTTCAGACCATGTGCTCAGATTGGTAAAATAGGGCCTTATATGTGTGAAATAAAAACGTGCGTCGAAAATTCGGACGAAAATCGCACAGTGTATGCCTGACGGCAATCCTATAAGATCATTACAAATCGCACTGTACGACATGGATCTAATAAACTTGGGTACGACATGTATGTAGACTGCACGATGATGACACCTATTGAATCATAGGCTATGATGCAAGTTAGTATAGAATAGTGCTGTCAAACGATTAATTACGATTAATCGCATCTAAAATAAAAGTTTGTGTTTACATAATATATGTGTGCGTACTGTGAATAATTCGTTAATATATATGTATATAAATACACACAAATGCATTTAAGAAAAATGTGTCATATTTATATAGAAAATGCAAATATGCAAATATTTCTTAAATACACTCACCTAAAGGATTATTAGGAACACCTGTTCAATTTCTCATTAATGCAATTATCTAATCAACCAATCACATGGCAGTTGCTTCAATGCATTTAGGGGTGTGGTCCTGGTCAAGACAATCTCCTGAACTCCAAACTGAATGTCAGAATGGGAAAGAAAGGTGATTTAAGCAATTTTGAGCGTGGCATGGTTGTTGGTGCCAGACGGGCCGGTCTGAGTATTTCACAATCTGCTCAGTTACTGGGATTTTCACGCACAACCATTTCTAGAGTTTACAAAGAATGGTGTGAAAAGGGAAAAACATCCAGTATGCGGCAGTCCTGTGGGCGAAAATGCCTTGTTGATGCTAGAGGTCAGAGGAGAATGGGCCGACTGATTCAAGCTGATAGAAGAGCAACTTTGACTGAAATAACCACTCGTTACAACCGAGGTATGCAGCAAAGCATTTGTGAAGCCACAACACGCACAACCTTGAGGCGGATGGGCTACAACAGCAGAAGACCCCACCGGGTACCACTCATCTCCACTACAAATAGGAAAAAGAGGCTACAATTTGCACGAGCTCACCAAAATTGGACAGTTGAAGACTGGAAAAATGTTGCCTGGTCTGATGAGTCTCGATTTCTGTTGAGACATTCAGATGGTAGAGTCAGAATTTGGCGTAAACAGAATGAGAACATGGATCCATCATGCCTTGTTACCACTGTGCAGGCTGGTGGTGGTGGTGTAATGGTGTGGGGGATGTTTTCTTGGCACACTTTAGGCCCCTTAGTGCCAATTGGGCATCGTTTAAATGCCACGGCCTACCTGAGCATTGTTTCTGACCATGTCCATCCCTTTATGACCACCATGTACCCATCCTCTGATGGCTACTTCCAGCAGGATAATGCACCATGTCACAAAGCTCCAATCATTTCAAATTGGTTTCTTGAACATGACAATGAGTTCACTGTACTAAAATGGCCCCCACAGTCACCAGATCTCAACCCAATAGAGCATCTTTGGGATGTGGTGGAACGGGAGCTTCGTGCCCTGGATGTGCATCCCACAAATCTCCATCAACTGCAAGATGCTATCCTATCAATATGGGCCAACATTTCTAAAGAATGCTTTCAGCACCTTGTTGAATCAATGCCACGTAGAATTAAGGCAGTTCTGAAGGCAAAAGGGGGTCAAACACAGTATTAGTATGGTGTTCCTAATAATCCTTTAGGTGAGTGTATAATGAGAAATATTTAAATTTATTCAAAATTATTATTTGACTTCTGATTGCAGACAAAGTGAGACATCTCTTCTGAAACTGCAGAGGAGACACGTGTGAGTTTACTGCAGTCTTTCTCTCAGGAGAAAAACCTGCAAAAAAAAAACCCTCTTTATTTAATCTCATTGCTGTCCAGGCGAAACAAATGAGATATTAATGATATCTCATTTGTGATTTTTCTTTCCTACGGGTATATATATTACGATTGAAATATTTTGTTGAATTTGCAGTTCGGAGTAAGATCAATACAAGCAGAAATGCGATAAGGATTGTACGGGAGTGTTTAACTTTCACATAATGGTGATAAACAACCGAACACCATCCCATAAAGATCAAACACATCCACTATCTTCTCACCCACAAACATACCTCAGGGTGAAACTCGATTCCTCCAGAAGTACTGACAAATTTATCCACAGTTTTGTTCAAAATCCATTGTCAAACAGTCATGGATCACATGAATTTTCAGTTGCACTTCTCCTATACAGATGCCGCATGGGCATGAGTCCATAATTTGTCTAATCTCGAATGATTGTGTGATATTTTAATTACCGTTTGACAGATGATAGCTGGGCGAGTAGGCTTTGATATGGAAATATTGAAGAGGAGCAGTCTGAAGAGCTCTGGGTTTCCTTGGTAACTTCAAAGGCCCGTCCTTGAATGAAGAATCACCCTGTAAAGTGCAAGTGGTGGTGTGGAGCTTCTGAAAAAGAGGACAACATGAGAGGACAGGAAAATGAGGGCATATTTATGTTTGTGAGTGTCTGGGATGGAAACATGTAAGGAATAAAACAATTCGTGCTCCGCTTGTTTGAGCATTCCAGTTTCCATTAAGGTTTTTTAAGAACTTTTTAAATGATCATTTGAATTGAACAAACAAATATAAAACAATATTTTACTAATTGTACTGAATTAAATTGAAGTGTCACAAGCCTCAAGTATACTAAATAACTCATGACTTCGAGACTTCATGACTCGTTTGAAATTATTCATTAAAAAGAACCAGTTCTTAAGAGTCATTTGTTTGCTAAATTAAACTTATTTTGTTGTTGTGGATGACCAGCAAGGTCAATGCAATATAAAGATTTATTGTCTTTGTTTTATGTCGAGACATTTGCTTAAAGAAATTAATGCTGAGGTTGTTTTTTGTGCCTGCTATTTTTTGTGTTTGAACTAAAAACAATTTAATGTTGTAGAGTGCTTTGGAATATTATAATGCATAATAAACAACATAAATGATGCCATATTTAGCCTTGAGCAAAACTATTAACCAATAGTATAAAGGAAAGAAAACATATATGTAAAATATATGTCATTATACTTGTGAGGTTCCAGTGATGGGAATGTAATTTTGGCATATAAAAACATAAGTGGGTCTTCCTCCCTATTGAGTTTTACCCAGCTTTCCTACATTTAACTTTATCCAACCTGACATTGTTCTCCATTTCTTTTCCTCCCTGCTTCTCTTTCTGCCAGTGAAGAAAATGAGATACTGCATAGCTTCACTTTTAAATTTGACAGTCTGTTACCTTCAGTCCCACTGGTGATGTAATGCAGGGTCTGTTTAGTTAAGGATTTATAGGGAAGAATGTCTATTTTTACATTTTCTGAAGAAAATAATAGTGTTACAAAACTCACCACCACAATGCTGGCCTGACTTCCACGGCGTCTCCATGAGATTATGGTCTCTAAATATAATTAGAGACCCTCCTGCCACCATGCTGAAAAAAATCCAGCCTAAGATGGTCTTACCAGCTGAAAAGTACTCAAAACCCCAGTAAAATCAGCAAGACAGACCAGCATAAGTGCTCAAAAAACTCTAAAACCATTAAGCAGTACCAGCTGAGAAATGCCCCAAACCCCTCTGAAACCAACAAGCTAGACCAGCCTGAGCCGCAGACAAATACCCACAATCGCTCTAAACTATAACAGATAGCAATTGTCCAAGACTAGACTAAAATCGAAATCCTACACCAGCCCGAGCAGCTGACAAATGCCCAAAACTCCTCTAAAAACATAATTGCTAACAAGTACCCCAAACCCCTCTAAAATAACCAAACTAGACCAGCCTTCACCTGGCAAGTGCCCAAAACCCTTCTGAAACCAGCAAACTAGACCAACCTGAGCACCTGACAAATGCCCAAAACCCATATAAAACTACTATAACTGACAAATGCCACAAAATCCCAATAAAACAGCAAACTAAAAGAGGCCGAGCAGCTGACAAGTGCCCAAAACCTTCTGAAACCAGCATTTGTTGACAAGTACCTAATACCCCTCTAAAATGACAAAACTAGACCAGCCTGATCAGCTGACAAATGCCCCCAAACCCACTTAAAACCAGCAAACTAGACCAGGCCGGGCAGCTGACAAGTTTTCAAAACACCTCTAAAATGACCAAACTAGACCAGCCTGATCAGCTGACAAGTGCCCAAAACCCTTCTGAAACCAGCATTTGTTGACAAGTACCCAATACCCCTCTAAAACCATTATTGCTGACAAGTACCCAAAACCCCTCTAAAATGAGAAAACTAGACCAGCCTGATCAGCTGACAAATGCCCCCAAACCCACCTAAAACCAGCAAACTAGACCAGCCTGATCAGCTGACAAGAGCCCAAAGCCTCTTGAAAACCATTATTGCTGACAAGTACCCCAAAAAAAACTATTCTAAAATTACCAAACTAGGCCAGCCTCAGCTGACAAGTGCCCAAAACCCTTCTGAAACCAGCAAACTAGACCAACCTGAGCACCTGACAAATGCCCAAAAACCCATCTAAAACTACTATAGCTGACAAATGCCCCAAAATTCCATTAAAACCAGCTAATTAGATCAGGCCAGGCAGCTGGCAAGTGTTCAAAAAACCTCTAAAATTACCAAACTAGACCTGCCTGATCAGCTGACATGTTACCAAAACCCTTCTGAAACCAGCATTTGGTTAACAAGTACCCAATACCCCTCTAAAACCATTATTGAAGTAGGCCAGCCTGATCAGCTGACAAGAGCCAAAGCCTCTTAAAAAACTTGCTGACAAGTACCCCCCAAAAAACCCTCTAAAATTACCAAACTTGGCCAGTCTCAGCTGACAAGTGCCCAAAACCCCTTTGAAACCAGCAAACTAGACCAACCTAAGCACCTGACAAATGCCACAAAATCCTACTTAAACCAGCAAACTAGACAAGATAGGACAGCTGACAAGTGTTCAAACCCCCTCTAAAATAACAGACCAACAGCAAACCAAACCAGCCTGACCAGCTGACAAGTGCCCAAAACCCTTTTGAAACCAGCAAACTAGACCAACCTAAGCACGTGACAAATGACCAAAACCCATCTAAAATTACTATAACTGACAAATGTCCCAAAATCCCACTAAAACCAGCAAACTAGATAAGACAGGGCAGCTGACAAGTGTTCAAACCCCCTCTAAAATAGCAAACCAAACCAGTCTGACCAGCTAAAAAGTGCTAAAACCAGCAAATCAGACAGCTAGAACATTAGCAAACATGCTTAGGTTGTTTTTCCCCAGTAGGAAATGCAAGTCCATGAGAATTTTTTTTTTACCCATTAGACGAAAAATCATATGTAAGATTTAGTACTTATGGCTTAGTTAAATCCCTAACCTAAAGAATGTGCAACACTAATAGTGATTGGCATTAGTATATCAAGTAACTTTATCACCGTAAAATGATTACAGCGAATGGATGTGGAAATATAAGCCCATTCAGAAGCAGATGATATATTTACGGGTTCTTGCCGAACACGGCAGACCACCGTTGAGCATCTCTGCCCGCTTGAATGGTGAAATCACATTAAAACAGTCTGTCTTTACCCACTTCCCTCCATCTCAGGTGAGATGTCTGATCTTATGAGCACATATTCCAAAGCGGATTTAACTGACAGATGCCTGGTTAGGTAGCGCCGATAAAGCTCTGCCCACAGGTATGTGTCTCTTCTCATTGTGTAGGCAGGCCAAAATCTCCTCGGAGGCATCCGCGAGTGGAAAGTGCCCGCACAGGCTGTCATATCACATGATTATTTTTTTTTACTTTAAAGAAGCAGCCATGTGACTGATCCTCTCCCCACATCTTGGACGGAATGGCTGATTATTTCTTGTTGAGGTTTTTTTTCCATCTTCATGTGCTTCCTCTCCAAGGAGCGACAAGAGAGGGCCGTCGTATCACAGCTGAGAAGTCCATGCTGTTTGGAAGAGAGGATTAATTCAGGGCTTACTCTTAGCTCCCGCTCTGTTTATCCATGGTGGAGAATTTGCTATTTATGAAAAAAGCGCAGTATTTCCATGGTTGGCTGAGGCTCTGGGCATCGGTGTGTGCTTCTTCCCTGGATGTAAAAAAAAAAAAAAGAATTGATTCAGAATCAAGTAAACAGCTCCAAATGTCAACACAATTACTGCTATTGGCATTAGTTTCATTACAGAAGTTGCTCATTCTAGATTGGAATTGTCATGCTTATCGAGATAAATTAAATGTTGCGGCCTGACTGCTTACATGTGGCCTAGAAATGGCTATTTTTGCTCATTTGTTTGGATTCCACTAAGTTTCTTTTTTCGTCTTGGAATGGAAAACAAACTGAATGCATTTTTAAACATGGCGTGTTTATTAAAGGAGTGATGGAAATAGCAGAACCTGATTTCACCAAGTGCAACATGTTCAACATGTTCCTGGATCAACATCTTTGTTGATCCTGGAACAACACTCCAATCAACCAATCAGATTTGAGGGATAAGTTTACAGTTTATGTCAAGTTTAGGGTTACAACCAGAGTTAGGTGCTTCTACATCAGTTTTATTCACCTATCAGTTCCCTCTGATTTTAGCTATAACTTAAGGGTAGAATAACATTTTTAGACAGGAATGCTGTTACAGGATCAACAAAGTATGTTGATCCAGGAACGCTTCTAACTCGGCAAAATCAGGATGTGCATGGAAATATACATATACGTTTCTTTGAAACATCTATTGTGAAAAGCACTATACACTAAAATTGTTGTTGTTTTCAACCCAAAGGCTGGGTAAATATATAGGACAGAGCACATGTTGGGTTAATTTTACCCAGACCCAAAAACTGGGTTGTTATGTCTGACCCAGGATCTGGGTTACACAAAAACTACCCAAACACTGGGTTGTTACGTCTGAACCAGGATCTGGGTTACACAAAAACTACCCAAACGCTGGGTTGTTACGTCTGACCCAGGAGCTGGGTTACACAAAAACTATCCAAACACTGGGTTGTTATGTCTGACCCAGGACCTGGGTTACACAAAAACTACCCAAA
This sequence comes from Rhinogobio ventralis, assembly GCA_039654625.1. NCBI lineage: Eukaryota > Metazoa > Chordata > Actinopteri > Cypriniformes > Gobionidae > Rhinogobio > Rhinogobio ventralis. The sequence continues at coordinate 9,630,933 of CM077217.1, read as the reverse complement.
CACTGGGTTGTTACGTCTGACCCAGGATCTGGGTTACACAAAAACTACTCAAACACTGGGTTGTTATGCCTGACCCAGGAGCTGGGATACACAAAAACTACCCAAACACTGGGTTGTTACATCTGACCCAGGATCTGGGTTACACAAAAACTACCCAAACACTGGATTGTTACGTCTGAACCAGGATCTGGGTTACACAAAAACTACTCAAACACTGGGTTGTTACATCTGACCCAGGAGATGGGTTACACAAAAACTACTCAAACACTGGGTTGTTACGTCTGACCCAGGATCTGGGTTACACAAAAACTACCCAAACACTGGGTTGTTATGTCTGACCCAGGATCTGGGTTACACAAAAACTACCCAAGCACTGGGTTGTTACGTCTGACCCAGGATCTGGGTTACACAAAAACTACTCAAACACTGGGTTGTTACGCCTGACCCAGGAGCTGGGTTACACAAAAACTACCCAAACACTGGGTTGTTACATCTGACCCAGGATCTGGGTTACACAAAAACTACCCAAACACTGGGTTGTTACGTCTGACCCAGGATCTGGGTTACACAAAAACTACTCAAACACTTGTTTGTTACGTCTGACCCAGGATCTGGGTTACACAAAAACTACCCAAATACTGAAAAAATAACCCAAAAACCTAGGATTTGGGTAGAAAAAAATAACCCAAGATTTAGAAGTGTAGAAATAAATTTGACTTGTCTTAACTTATTAACACCATGGAAATGCCAGGCTTGCAATGTTCACTTATGTTTTCAATTGAACAGGAACTGTTTTCAAGAGTGGCACAAAGATGTGTGAATGTGTTCAGATGTTTGTGCTCTGTTGATTACCTCCCACTGCAAAGTGTATTATGTTGTATTATGTGTAAATTCAAGTATACTCTACAAGACTTATATTGTTAGGAAAGATTTCTATTTTGAATAAATGGTGTTCTTTTAAACTTTTTCTTCATCAATTAATCATGAAAAAAATATCACCGGTTATAAAAAAATATTACGCAGCACAACTGTTTGCAACATTGATAATAACTGAGTATCAAATCAACATATTAGAATGATTTCTGAAGGATCATGTGACACTGAAGGCTAAAGTGATGATGCTGAAAATTCAGCTATGATCACAGAAATAGATACAATTTTTAATGTATATTAAAATAGAAAACCATTATTTTAAATTGTAATAATATTTCACAATATTATTGTTTATATTGCATTTTTGCTCAAAATATGCAGGCATTATGAGCATAAGAGATTATATTATATTATATTATATTTTGATTAATCATTACGAATACATTGTTTACAAAAAGACTAGAAATGTGTCAGTTTTCAGTTCATTGTAGACTATTCAACATTCTTTATTAAAATTTTACTCCTGGAACATTCTAGAAACTAAAAGAACATGCTAGAATTCTCATTGTATCGTAAGGTTCGTCCTTAAATGACTTGTGTAATATAAACCACATAAAATATAGCCCTATGGAGTGACCAATTTCCTTTGGCGGTTCTTTTAGTTTTCCCTGTCCAATCCGAAGCACTCTGAGCTGTCTGAGTCACCTTTACATCTCATCTGCGGCGGTTCTCCGGGGCCACAACCGATTTTCTCCTGGGTTCAGCCTGGTCCTACCTCCTCTCCGACCTTCACAGGCCTCCCAGGCCTCAACGTCATCTCCAACATTAGCTGGAGAAAAATTAGTCCCCCCTCCTCTGGAGTCAGCTCATTTTTCTTGTGCTGTCAGAACGTATGCGGGCTTGCTGTCTCGGCCGGGTGTATACCTAAAGTACATTCGGCCTTTATTTAATCTTAATAAGCTCATATCAGCTAGGCCTGGGTCGTATATACTCAGACGCAGTTTTTGGCAGGGTGACTGCGTTTCTTTTGCACTCTGATCTTCTGCATACAGTTCTGAGAAACTGATGCTTCAGGGCTCAACAATAAGGTTGGCCTCGATGGCATGAGCCAAGTGTTATTTAAATGTAAAAACATAATATATTATAAAAAATAAAAAGTAAATTATTAATGTAAAAATGACACTGTTGCATTATAATTTCCAGATATTATTGCGAATAAATAATGACAATTAATTGCTTTAAGTCTCACTCTCCTTGGTTGGATACAAATAATAATATTTATTATGTTGTCTTTTTTATTATTTATTTTATTATTTTCATTTAATTTACTTTATATTTATATTTTGTTTATTAAATAAGTGTTTTTTTGTTTTTTATGTCTGTTAATTGTTCTTGTTTATAGAACTACACTATATGGCCAAACGTTTTGGGATGCTTGCCTTTACATGCACATGAACTTTATTTGAAATCCCATTTTATAATCCGTAGGGTTTAATATGGAGTTGGCCGACCCTTTGCAGCTATAACAGCTTCAACTCTTCAGGGAAGGCTTTCCACACGGTTTAGGAGTGGGTTTATGGGAATTTTTGACCATTCTTCTAGAAGCGCATTTGTGAGGTCAGGCACTGATGTTGGATGAGAAGGCCTGGCTCGCAGTCTCTGCTCTAATTCATCCCAAAGGTGTTCTATCGGGTTGAGGTCAGGACTCTGTGCAGGCCAGTCAAGTTCCTCCACACCAAACTCGCTCAGCCATGTCTTTATGGACCTTGCTTTGGGCACTGGGGCGTAGTCATGTTGGAACAGGAAGGGGCCATCCCCAAACTGTTCCCACAAAGTTGGGAGCATGAAATTGTCCAAAATGTCTTGGTATGCATTGAGAGTTTCTTTCGCTGGAACTAAGGGGCCAAGCCCAACCCCTGAAAAACAACCCCACACCATAATCCCACCTCCACCAAACTTTACACTTGGCACACTGCAGTCAGGCAAGTACCGTTCTCCTGGCAACCACCAAACCCAGACATGTCCATCGGATTGCCAGAAAGAGAAGAGTGACTGGTTACTCAAGAGAATTGTTCCCAATTGCTTCCAGTAGAATATTTTGTAGTGAGGAAATTTCATGAATGGACAGATGGCAACCTATCATGGTACCACGCTTAAATTCACTGAGATCCTGAGTGCGACACATTATTTCACAAATGTTTGTAGAAGCGTCTGCATGCCTAGGTGGTTGATTTTATACACCTGTGGCCATGGAAGTGATTGGAACACCTGAATTCAATGATTTGGAGGGGTGCCCCAATACTTTTGGCAATATAGTGTATGTGGGCCTGTAACTAATGTAAGAAAAAAAAAATTTAGTTTTGTAAAAATAGATGTACGTTTACATTTTTTCCAAAAAAGATACTAACTACTTTTTTAAATGCTACTAAAACGATATGTGTTTTTGGACCAGTAACAAGTGTTAGCAGGTTACATAAAAAGTACAACTAGGCCTGCAGAATAAAAAAAAAAAATCCTTATAGTTGAGCCCTGCTCTTAGTTTTTAGTTTCTTTCATCTTGTTATCTGTTGTCTCCACTCTTGTTGGCTTAGTTGTCTCCTTTTTGTTGGCTTAGTTGTCTCCTTTTTTTCTGATGGTACTGATAATAGCTCACCAGTGTCAAGAACACTTCGTTCCCTGCCTTGGATCACAGGTATCCAGGCTTCCGTTGAGCTGATAACGCCATGTACAATATTCAGGCAGGGATGTATTTTTCAAACACTCCGAGTTCTTTATATCCCTGTCCCTTCCTTTCCAGCAAAACTATGCTAATATGAACTCTTGATGTTGATGTTCTTCTTTGACAGGTACACAATATGATTGTTCTTATCCATGCTAGTTTTGTTCCCTATTCAGAGCTTAAGGAAGAAAATGCTACGCTTAACTGTGCTAAGGAACATACATACAACAATGAAGACAATTACAATCGTTCTTAACCAAAAAAGACTATCTTCTGACAAGACATTCAAGAGAAAATTGCAAGTATAGATTCGCATTTGGTTGCAAATAGTAATTGCGGGGTTTGTGCTTTGTTCAGTCGGTTTTATGACGATTCAAACTGTGCCAAAAAACACAGTGGGGAGGTAAATAGTTCTGATAATGAACCATTTTTATAAATAACAACATGTACACACATCTTAGCGTTCAGGGTGAAAAATACTAAGTTTTAAGGCTTTTAGTACATGTATGTTAGCTTTGAGGCTATGCTAGTGTACTCATAAACGTTCACAATATAGCAGATATAAATTAAAGGGTTAGTTTACTCTAAAATGAAAGTCATCATTTACTCACCCTGGTGTTGTTGTAACGCTAAAGCTTGGTACATACTCCACAAGAACAAAGAATTTTTTTCGTTTTCTCGAGGTGGCAAGAACAAGAACAAAGTTCGTTCTGGCCAGGACATTCCATACTTCACGAGAAAAGCAGGTGCCGAACATATCCGTTTCTCCGCATTAACCCCGCCCACTTAAAATTTCTAACCAATCACATAACAGTTATCGGACACCCACAAGAAAAAAGTTCTGCTCAGATGATGTGTCGAGAACAAGCTGCGATAACTCCCAAACCAGGGCTGCGAGAGCAAAATTACGTCATTTTGTTCTCGCAGCCCTGGGAGCGATAACTTTTTTCTCTGTTCTTGCGGAGTATGTAGCGGCCTTAATTGGCCGTTGGTCTTCTGTGCATGGTTCGTGAGACTCTATTAGTGCCGCAGTTCACTCCGACTCGCCTAGATAAAGCACACAAGTGGGGAGAAATCAAGACTGAGAAAAACACAGCTTGAAATACAACAGATGTACTTTCTTTTCTGAATATAATCTGTTGTGTTTGTTGCAACAAGAAGTTATCGCGTTCACATCTGTCAACTGTCATTCTGACCGTTATCTGATTACCAGAGATATTGTGAATTACCAGAGATATAAGTGAATAAAGTACACAATATTTTGGGGGGATTTCTAGACAGGGCCGTCACTAGAGGGGAGAAAGGTGGAGATGATTCTCGTGGCCCCAAGCTTTTATTTTTATTACTTTTATTATTTAATTACACTTTTATTTTTTTAACGAAACCCTATCGTATACCCCTAGAAAGCTTGGAATATACAACACGTTGCATGTGATGATTCTGTGATTCATCACGGCACCTGTTAGTGGGTGGGATATATTAGGCAGCAAGTGAACATTTTGTCCTCAAAGTTGATGTGTTAGAAGCAGGAAAAATGTGCAAGCATATGGATCAGAGTGAGTTTGAAAAGGGCCAAATTGTGATGGCTAGATGACTGGGTCAGAGCATCTCCAAAACTGCAGCTCTTGTGGGGTGTTCCTGGTCTGCAGTGGTCAGTATCTATCAAAACTAGTCCAAGGAAGGAACAGTGGTGAACCGGTAACAGGGTCATGGGCGGCCAAGGCTCATTGATGCACGTGGGGAGCGAAGGATGGCCCGTGTGGTCCAATCAAACAGACAAGCTACTGTAGCTCAAATTGCTCAAGAAGTTAATGCTGGTTCTGATAGAAAGGTGTCAGAATACACAGAGCATCCCAGTTTGTTTTGTATGGGGCTGCATAGGAATAATAGTCATAATGTTATGCCTGATCGGTGTATATTAGATAAAAAACAAACGAAAAAAAAAAAACAGCTTTGGCAACTAATTGAAATAAGTTTAAATTCAAGTACTAAAACTTCCAACACTAAAGCTAAATTTTTTTTTTTGCAGACACATCCTGCACTAGGCTGACTTGTCCAATCAAATGCCTATGGTGCTAATGCCGTTTTTACTACTGATGTCGCTAGATACTATTAAATTTTTAAACTTTTGTGTTTTTAGTTCTGCCCTCTGTGACCTAGTTTTCTCTGATTAGTTCATTAGTTTCCACCTGTGTTCATTAATTATCTCGTTTGTTTCTGTTCATTTAAGGCCTCTGTTTTCACCCAGTCTCTGTCTGTCCTCGTAAATGTAAGCGTGAGTGCTAGTGTTTGATTGCCCTTCTCCTGAATCTTCTTTGTTTATGATTAAAAGCTATATCAGTTATCATCTTCGTCCTCGTGTGCTTCTTGTCCACAACCAAACCGTTACACTTATGAGATATGGACAGATTTAGCATGACAGTATAGAAAAGTTAATGGCCAAATTAAAATTGTTGTGATTATTCATGATATCTACAAAATCATTGCACATGTATTGTGAATGTATTCCTTAATATATTGCCTTTGCTGTAATACTGAGCCCCTAAGGGAATATAGTGATAACATTATATTTCAATTAAATTATATCACACAACTTTTGAATTCCCTTGAGAAATTTTGCAATTGCTCACAAACTTTTGCGTTCTCTTGCAAAAAATGTTGCGTTCCCCAGAGAAATTGTGTTGGCTCACAAAAGCTTTGTTTTTCCTCCCACCTCATATTATTTTCATCATAAATGTTTTACAAGTGGATGCAAAGTTTCTTGGGGGTATGCAAAAAGTTCATCTACTGCTGCAATACATTTAAAATGATGACTAAACAAATATCTACTTTAATCCAAATGCGAATTGCAATATACCACTGCACCTGGCTAATGCATTTCCAATCAGAGCCCACACATCAACTGCTCCTTCGTTCATATTGAGTTAATTTTACTAGCCATTTATCAACCGAAGTCCTGAAAGAGTCATACATTCCTATTCTCATTCCATTAACCAGCATTCACTCTAAGCAGAACTTTATGCAACGTTTAATCAGCAATGCAGTTTACTGTGCACAAAGTAGTTCAAGTTCTTTGGCAGACGCATCACGATGAAACAGTTGAGGTTATCTGAGTTTGGAGTGGCTCCCGGAATGAAATGTAATGACAGTTAATTCTTCATTCAAGCCGACAGTATAATTTTGCATTAGTGTTAGCATGCTTACTTGTGAAGAAATTGCTGATATGTCTTTGAACTTAAATTTGGGCCGAATTCATTAAAGAGCTGAGACACTTTTACATGTGGTATTTCAATGCAAACACTATGTGAACTAAACGTATTATACACAAAACTAGTGCTATTAGCCTGACGCAGCTAGCGGTGCGCTAACAAAACTCAGTACTATTAGCGGTGCGCTATTAGTGCCTAAGGAAAGTGTTACATTTATTTGGTGGCTGAATATCACTAAAAAACATGTCTAAGATTATAAGTTACAACCAACATTTACAACAATCTAAGTGAAACACTAGCTATTAGCCATTTTCTGAGGTGTTTCCACACAGCTGTGTGGCAGGAACGAACAGGTGGTGTTTTGTCTACTGTGAATCATTCATCATGAGTGACCAATGACTCGCACACACTGACCAGACACACCACTGCAGAATTTCAACCACACCAGACGAGGAAGTCTGAAAATGGCTGTAGGAATATACGGTTAACAGTGTTTGCTAGCTAGTTTCTGAAACAAAAGAGTCTTTCCTTTATCCTTATCCAAAAGATAACTTTTCTCTATCCTTTTGCAGTACTACGGTGGTATTTTAATATACAGTGCAATGTGGTAGTAAACAGCTTTTTTTTTATTGTACTTTTTGGTCAAAATATATTAGCATGTTTATTAGCCTCCCTACAAAACTATACTTTGATATAAACCATGGTATTGTTTGATTACAAAATGTTATCCACAATGGCAAGTGATACTGTAAGATACCAAATAAATATACAGTTTTGTGTACTAATATGCAAATTCTAAGAAACATGCTAATCCTAAAAATAGTGCATAGGGTTAACCATCTTCACATCTTGTTGGAATGACCATAATTACGAGATAACTTGGAGATCCTACACAGTTCACGTCCTCTGACTAAATTATTCAGTTCTATGGCAATGCTCAAAGGAAACTACTATATTAATCAAGTGCTGTATTCTCTCGCAAAATTTTGAGGACCCACCAGGTAACATCAGCTATAATAAAAATTACATATAAAATGCTAATATATGTAAAGATAGATCCCTGGGTAATGTTAACTACTGGAACCCCTGCCATTTGGGTTCTATTTATTTTGCATCACAATGTTAGTTGGAGCTTCCATAAAATTCAGTTTCCAACTAGCAATTACAACTTTGACCAAAGGGTTTTTATTACTGCAAACTTGTTTGTGAAGGAATTGTTCAGCCATGTTTGAAAATTGTCATCATTTAGTCAATATCTAAGTGCAAATAGCATTCAAAAGTTTAGACTTTATTTAAAGTAATACCTTTATTCATTCTGTTCCTCACATAAAGATATTGCATGACTTGGAAAACATGGAATAGCTGAATGAAAAACTTTTATTTAGCGTTTTAAGCTTTTTCCCACAGCATTACCATAGACACTTTATTTCTATGGTCCACTTTAGACATTCTACTAACTATAAGAAACTTTGCACTACATGTCAACTAACTCTCATTAGAGTATTAGTAGACTGTTAGGTTAGGGTTAGGTGTTAATAGAATTATATGACATGTAGTTGAAAAGTTGCTTAAAGTCCATAGAATGTCTGTTCAGGGAGCATCAAAATCTTAGCAGAGGTTAAGCAGACAATCTACTAATACTATAATGAGAGTTAGTTATCATGTAGTTGCAAAGTTACTTATAGTTAGTAGAACGTGGGCCATCAAAATAAAGTGTTACCAAACCATATATTAAGCACTATATGGTTTTGTTGTATGAAAAAGTGCAGCTTGAACTTTCAGCAAAACATCTCCTTTTGTGTTCCACTGAATACAAGCAAGTCATATGGTTTGGAAAAATTTGAGGGTGAGTAAAAGCATTTTCATTTTATGGTTAACTAACCCTTTAACGTTGTGTTTTGAGATCTGGAGTGCTAGTATTTGTATTCACCCCACTGAACTGCTGTGAATTTTGTGTAAACAACATTGTTTCTGAATAATGGATGTTTTAAAAAAGCTACGATTAAAAACTCACTATCACTTATTTTCTATTCACCCACAGGAGATGAATACACCTGTGGAAATTACCCACCGTATCATCCCGGTCTCCAATAACAGGCTCTCTGGTGGAATTTTCTTTTTTTAATGAAAGCCAGTTCTCATGGGAGTTTATGTCCTGCTGTGGGCGGCTATGTCCTCTGCACACGAGTGGAAACACCGGCCCTGCCGCAGGCTAAGCTCTGAGCGTCTCTCTTGAAACTGCAGCTCGTATTTACAGTGCCCAACAGATCAAGCCCGGGAACATGAAGCAAATGTCCGATCCTTGTTCTTTGCTCTTTAACTGCTGCTGGCAGGTGAGGCATTAGATCAAGCATTCTTCATTCAGCCCCTGTTCATGAAATCGAGTTTGATGCGAGGTGACTTTCCCACAAATCTCTGGTCTTATTTTTTTTCCCAGATTGAAATAGTGACCTGAAGTAATATTTAATAAAGGATTTCTCAAATCAATAATTACTGAAGTCCAACTACATATTCTATAGGACATAAAATCACAAATTATATCTCTTTAATAATAATTTTTTTTTAATTTAAAATAAATAAAAAATAAAGGATTAAAGGGACATAAGAATGGTAAAAGAAGTTTTAGTTCTTATTGTAGTAATCAATGTAAACCACCTGCAAATAATACTTTATTTTAAAATGCACACATTCCCTTTTATTTTATATTACGTCTAATAATATACTGAAAATGCAAAACGTTTCTTGTCTCATCACTTTTAGTGAAGAATTACATGAAGCAAGTAAAAGATAGCATATTTTCAATTAAAAATGTGAAATTTCATTACAAAGTTGAGTAGTTTGCATTACTGGATATTACGGTCGGTCATTTAACATTTCTGTTGTAAACAGTGGTCAAATATTAAATATTTAGATATTAAATCGTTCCACGCACTCTTGTGGCACTAGAATTTGCACTCGTCTTCTGTGAAAACATTAAAGCCCTGCCTTTTGACATTGACAAGCACTGTAGGTCACTGGTGCAGACCAGCCTAAAAATATAAATTCAAACAACAAACTAAGCGGTGCATAATGGAGTGCAGCAGAGCAGCATCAAGAATATCAAATATGGGGGGGGTTAGAAATTCGGCCATTTCTAATTATTGGGATGGACATTACCCCCTCAATGTCTATGGTGGCTATGGCTCTGATTGCCAATATAGGAGTGTCTATTTACACTTAAGTGCAAATAGCCCGCCTTGTTGGCAAATGCTATTTGCAGTAACTCCACCCATTGACGCCTGGTTGGACCAGACAAAAGAATGCTGGTTAGTGTACAGCAGAGATAGTGTAGGGGTAAAGTGTGCGGCAGAACATTTTGATGCAAATTGACCCGAGGTTCGAATCCGCCTTTTGCCTAACTCGCTCTAATCCCTTTTTCTATCACATATCAGATCAGAAAGGCATTTATTTTCAATAAAACTGAAGAAAATATTTGAAAAGTGGAAATAAAGTGTATCGTTTTTACCGGTTAGGGGTTGGTTTAGGGAGAGCTTTATTGTCCCAATACGGTGGCATTCATTTAATAATTTTAACAAATATAATAATTTACACTAGCTGTTATTTACATGGTGTAAAAAGCATCTATCACTAAAAATAGATCATCTATCACTAAATAGCGTCTATTGCTATTTACACTTTTTTTTGCTATTTGCTACGGTGGCCCAGTAGTGCACAACACAACAAATTTTAAAAAGCATACATAAGTTCACAACACAACGAAAAAGCCACAACACAACGGAAATGCTCCCGACCACTAGGGGGCTCTCGCAGTGCGGTAAAGTTAGTTTTCCTTGCCATTGTTCTATAGATTCGCCAGTCTTACAAAGATATAAACACTATGATCAGTTTTAAGTGTGTAACCATTGTATATCGACATGAAATATCAATTTAAAATCACCTACATGCATTATAGCTGCATATTTATACTCGAGAACGCTTTTACCCATCTGCCAATTCCACCAAGTGGTTGAAACGTATAATTTGTATGAATTAAAATGACTTTTTTTTTAAATGTTCAAATTTCACTGTTGTGCATTACTGAGTCAGTTTTACCAATATAACCAAGCTGTGGAATTTTAACATGTCTGTGGGTGAGGGTGTGTTCAAACTTGGCATGTTTGGTTCGATTAAAACGAACCCTGGTGCGGTTAATTTGAATAAGCGTGAAAGCTGCCATCTGAACACTGGTGTGCACCAAACAAGCAGACAGAGACCGCTGAAAAGATGGGTCTCTTTCCGTTTCCAAACAAACTCTGGTGTGGTTCGAATGAAATATGAATGCAACACAGACCAAAGACATGTAAACAAACCAAAAATAGGACATGACGTCACAAGAGGCGACCCTAAAAAGGACAGAATGCTCAAGCATACCTGTTTTTTCTCATCATAGTTGCGATGTTGCCCATCACTGTTTGGTACAGGCATCAGAACCGCGTCTCCTCGCAGCAGATCTTAATTTGTGTGTGTGATGGAGGGATTCCTGCCACTGTTTGGACTCCTTTACACATTTTATAAGCTCTTCACGAGTTCTCAGCTGGTCAAAATACCATCATATGTAGGTTACGCACATACATCGTGCATTTATCCCAGCACACAGCATTGTTTTGGACGTTCGGTAAGTTCCATCGTGAAATACATGTAATAAAAGCAGACCAATCAGGTTGTGAACATACCCCTGTGTCGTTAGGTTTGGTGTTAAAAATGCCAATGTGAATGCCAAGCAAAAAAAACACATTATTTTTTTTGGCTTAGGACTAGACATGTGAGGGTATTTGGTAATACGATATATCACGATAATGAACATGCACGATATTGTTATCATGGGCACTTCAAAATACCGTGAATAATTATTTATTACGAATTATTCCGATTTTTCGAATGCATTTTAAGAATACTATACCCATCAACCGATTAAAATGAACAACACCGCTGTATGCTGCATCAAAGAGGCACATGCACTGATGTCAACAAACCTAACGCGCTGATGGAACAGCAGAAATGCAGCCGTTTCCCTGGTAACCCTCGTAAACAAAGCAGCCATTCAGTTTTCTGTATTCACTATGGTGCTCATCACATCACCAAATACTTAATACTTAAAAACTTAAGGCTATTTATTTTCAAATTTAAACATTTTTATATTTTAATCTGGACTACATGCCCTAGATATTGTTTGAATATTTTATGATTCTTTATTGTTCAGTCACACACTTTACAATAAGGCTCCATTATTTAACATTAGTTCATTCATTAGTTAACAAACTGAGAATGAAAAATACTTCTAAAGCATTTATTAATCTTAGTTAAATGTACATTTCAACATTTAATAACACATTATTAAAATCAAAAGTTGTAACTGTATTATTTAATGGACCTGAGCTAACATTAACTAACAGTTGCTTTTTTTAACTAACGTTACCAAAGAATAATAACTTCTGTAAAAATGTAGCTATTTGCTCTTTGTTAATGTTAGTTAATGCATTAACTAGTGAGACCTTAAAGTGTTACCTATTGTTCTTTATAATTCTTTTGCACTTTAATCTGTTTGAAATATTTGTTTACTTTATAATTTTTTTTGTACTGCTTTATTGTATTAAAATTTTTGGTTCTTTTTTAGAAGAAAGTTATTAAACCTGACATATGAAAACACTTTTTTTGCAGCTTATTTCAACATCGTGATAATACCGTATACCGTGATAAAAGCTTCAGTAATTAATCGCAACATGAAAATTTGATACCGTCACATGCCTACTTAGGACCAAACAAACCAAGCGAACCGAACTACAAGTGTAATATTCGCTAACGTTTGGTTAGCCAACTTAGCCAACTCCTTCACCACTAACGGAGCGAGCTGGAAAATCAAACTTTTCCCGAACCCCATGGGGAGGAGGGCCACAACATCATGGCCACCAACAAAACTCAGCAAAGCTCCGGCTTTAACTTCTGGATATTCGGATATTATGCATAATTACATATTATGTTAATTAATATTACTCTGTACTTAAATATATAATTACACTGCAACATTGACACCCTAAAATAAAGTGTAACTGTAAAGTGTTTCCCCTTAAGGACTTTAGTAGAAACAACTGAGACGATGTTTTATAAATGAAAATTAAGAGCTCCATTAAGAGCCGTGAAAGAGCAATACAATTTTCCTCTGGGTTTAGACAGTCCCCTGTGAACTATTTCCCAATACTAAAAGCTTTAATGTCTTTTTAAAAGCCATGAAAAACAATACTCCCTGCATGCCATTATAAATACTTCTTAATCTTTAGGTGATTTCACCCTTTTTGGGAAGGAAGGATATTTTTCTTTATAGTCATAAACATGTGGTCTGCAGGCCTGGCGAGACATATTGATTGATCAATGGTCATAATGAGATGTTGGTGTGATTAGTGACCGGACGGGCATCTGGACGCTCCAGATGTCTCGCACCCAGCAGCAGCTGATAGATTCTAGCCTCTCTCTCCAGGAACACACCATTTCTGTCAGCATCTCACGTACACCCAGAGTTTGCCACCGATCGCGCTCACACAATTCTCATTCGGGCTTGCTCCCTGTTTTCTCAGTACACATACATTTTTAGGACAAACTGCAAGATGATCTGTGAAATGAAAAAAGATGGTTTCATATTCCACCACAATTTTGCCTAGCTGATGTGGGAAACTGAAGCTATGGGGAGTGAAGTAAGTGTGTGAGAGAGTGTGTGTGTGTGTGTGTGTGTGTGAGAATCAAGGACAGGTCTATCATTATCTGCAATGTAACAGGACCATCATTCATTTGGGAACAGCACGTACTGAGCCAATCAAGTTGGATCTGGTTTAAAATTGAAATCAGTCAATTTGTAGCACGGAGAGAAAAAAGTGCTGCTATTGTGTATTTACAGTAAAGCCAACCATGGTAAAACATACTATATATGGGTATTGTATATTTATTATGCCATTGGTACATTGGTGCCTAATTTCACACATTTATATCAACTATCAGTGGTGATATGCTATGACATGATTCTACAAGGTACTTTCAAGAATACCATGGTATTGGTAAACATCCTATAGTAAAATATACTAACACTTTTCTGTGTGTGTCTTTAAACCTTGTACCAAAATACCATGTTTTATATAAAAAAAAATTAAATGTTATATCATTATTTACATACATTTATACAGGCTTTTGTCAATGAAGTGCTGTAGTTAACTTTTGTGCGTCAATTTAAAAAAAGTTACTTTGAGGTCCTTGAAGGACAAAATTGTCTGTCTAAAAACTATCATAAAAATGTGAGGCATTGGAGCACAGACTTAAGTTCTCATTAAGGTTTCATAAAAAAAAAAAGACACTTGGCAGATTATTGTTGAAGTAAAATTGAAGCTAAAAAGTGAAACTCTAAAAAGAAAAAAAAGTCCTACTTTCATTAAGTTTATGAAAATTATTTATGAACATTATTTTCTATAAAATATATATTTTATAAAACATGTTGAACTCAAAAACTGCTAGAAAATCAAAGCTCTGTACTATCGCTGCTGTACACTAACCAGCATTCTTTTGTCTGGTCCAACCAGGCGTCAGTGGGCGGAGTTACTGCAAATAGCATTTGCCAAATCTCAAATTTGAGGCTAAAAAAAATCTCAAAAAATGAGCTTTCAGTAAGATGTTGTTTGGGCACAGTACCAATTATTTTTTCCATTAGAAGCTTCACTGGTTATACAGTGCTGGGATTTGTGATTTGTAGTACAATATCATTTTTCTGTCTCAAATATTACATGCACAATTGGATGCACACATTTTTAGTACATACATACAAACCACACTCTGACATCCATATCAATGTAACCGGTCCTATTCAACCCACTCCGAGCGGAATTCGAACTATGGTTTCTGGCGTGGGAGGCAGGCGTGCCAACAAGGCCGCTAAAGACCACAGAAAAAATTAAAAATGTAAAAAGAATTAAAAAACATTTTTTGAAGCCTTGCCAACATAATGAAAGCCTATTATCAAAGACCGCATCAAATTGCAGTTTTAATGGGTTTCAGTGAGGATATTAAGGTCCTAAGTGTAACTATTTTGTGTACCTATAGTGTAAAACAGATTTATTAAAGAAAAATGAGGGTGAATTATTAAAATTTCAACAAAAAAAAAAACACTTCTGCCAAAATGTATGCAGTTGGCATTAACAGGCAAAATGATAAAAAAAAAAAAAAAGTAAAATGAATAAGACATAAATGTCCTTAAGGATGCACAAGGGTTAATAAAACATGTTAGATTTTATATATTTATACATAAATTATATATACATATTTTTATATAAATTCATTTTAAATATTATATTATGCATATAATTTATATTGGTTTATAGAACTAATAGATCACGTAGGTTTTTAATTGTGAAAAAAAAAAACTAAATTCAGTCAACTTTATTTTACTGAAAGTGAGTGTGTGTATATAGGATATATAACCTACATTCTGGGGTGTAACATAATCCCTCCTCCATTTTCTTTGTGGCTTTCAACTACAGCAGGGTTTCTCAAATCCAGTCCTGGAGGGCCACTTTCCTGCAGTTAGTTCAGATCCTGTTCATACTCATCCATCTGCAATTTTCTAGTAACTCCGAAGACCTTTATTAGCTTATTCAGGTGTGCTTGATTAGGGTTGGACTAAACTTTGCAGGGCAGTGGCCCTCCAGAGTCGGATTTGAGGAACCCTGAACTACAGGATACATTTCTTATCACCCCTGTGCATAACACTGACATATATGAGAACATAGTGCAACGTCTCGATGTTATTACTGATATCAAACTACCAGAAACAACTAGGCCTCAGTACTTAGTAACCTTCAGATCCTTGTCTGAACCTTCATGATTCTTAAACATGATGAAAAATGCTTGAAGACACACACTTACACACACATTTCGACCCTACCTATATGAAAGCATCTAAATATGGTCATTTGTGTTATCAGCGCTATTCAGCGGTCCCCAGGGAACCTCCTCTATCACGGGCAGCGAATGACAAGATAAACAGTCTGCGCGGCAGGACAGGCGGGGATTGATTGCGCGTTTGTGCGATTAAAGCGAGACAGAGGTAACATGCAGTCGGGAGGCAATTCGAAAATGGTAATGAAATTTAATGATGCGTGAAGATGGGTTTGGCTTTTTTGTCAGTGGAGAACACAAGAAATAAATGCTTGGCACTAAAGCGATTCGTAGCTGTGGGAAACGGTCGACCAGGGCCGTCGTCAGGGGGAAGGACAAACGGGAATGTTGTTCCGGGGCCTGTGACCAGGGGGCCCATCAATATAAATGTCGCATGCATGCGGCCACACACGTAGGCTATACATACAGACATGCTGTGGATCTCCTGAGTTTTTTTTTTAATGCATTGGCTGAGTTGAATTCATTTACAGGATATCTCTAAGACAAAGCAACACCTCTTAAGCGAATGAAAGTCATTGATTTTCATGAAAGTGTGGACTTGCACTGGCAATACCAGATTATTCTTCGATAGAACTTCTTAATATCCCTTGAAGGTCAGAAAGCTGCCAGAGGGTTTATCATTAAACTGATGAAATTTGTTTGGAATCAATATAATATAACAAAAATCCAGTTAAAAAAAAGAAGGATTTTGTTTTAAGGGAAAACCTGGAAATCTGTCATTAACTCACCCTCATGTTGTCCGATGTTTTTGGTTTTTTTTTTATTATTTTTTTTTTTACTTTATTTATATAGCGCTTTTTACAATGCAGATTGTTTCAAAGCAGCTTTACAGTGTTAAACAGGAAAATAATGCAACCGAATTTGATTCGGCTGTACAGCCGCTCTGGAGAAAACGGTGATGTCATCTAGCTCATTTCAATTATCATATATATTCAAGTAATGTAGTTGATATAGTTAATTTAGTTTAGTAATTACATTTATTTGGATATTTATTTGAAAATTTAGTGTCCCCAACTGAGCAAGCTAAAGGCGACAGTGGCAAGGAACCAAAACTCCATCAGGTGGCCTAATGGAGAAAAATAAACCTTGGGAGAAACCAGACTCAGTCGGGGTGCCAGTTCTCCTCTGGCCAATTAACAAACAGTGTATGATTATTATTTTGGCAACCTTATAGGTCAGAAGTCATATTAGATCAGAATATTCGAAAGATCGGAGGCATCACGCCGGAGACAGGTTTATTGAGGATGGCGTGTCGATTAAACCATTATTAAATAGGAATATTCGAAATGTCGGAGTCATCACGCCGGAGATGGATCCATTGAGGATGCCATGTCGATGAGCAATTTCAGAGGGTAGACTAATTGACAAGGTCTCTGCAGACACTTCAGGGATGCGTTGGTAATGTCTGGGCGCTGGTCCACTATCTGATCTGGATACGGCCCGGATCCGGCTGACTGCGGTAAACCTCGGGATAAACAGAGAGACTAACATTAGCGTAGATGCCATTCCTGTTATGATGTAACGAGTACATCAGGTGTTATGGGAAGTGTTCCTGGTTCCGGCTGACCTAGTTAATGCAGCCTAACAATTTGAATAAAATATAAATTAAAAATGTTTTATGTGTATGCCATAGTAAAGAGATGTGTTTTTAGTCTAGATTTAAACTGACAGAGTGTGTCTGCTTCCCGAACAATGCTAGGAAGGCTGTTCCAGAGTTTAGGTGCTAAATAGGAAAAGGATCGACCGCCTGCAGTTGATTTTGATATTCTAGGTATTATCAACTGGCCAGAGTTTTGAGACCGCAATAGACGTGATGGAGTATAATGCGTTAAGAGCTCGCTCAAGTACTGGGGAGCTAAACCATTTAGTGATTTGTAAGTAATTAGCAAGATTTTAAAATGTATGCGATGTTTAATAGGGAGCCAGTGCAGTGTTGACAGAACCGGGCTAATATGGTCATACTTCCTGGTTCTAGTAAGAACTCGAGCTGCTGCGTTTGTTTATTAAGCGAGCAGGGCAACCACCCAGTAGAGCATTACAATAATCTAGCCTTGAGGTCATGAATGCATGAACTGTTCAGCATTTTGCATTGAAAGCATATGCCGTAATTTAGATATATTTTTAAGATGGTAGAATGCAGTTTTACAGATGCTAGAAATGTGGCTTTCAAATGAGAGATTGGTATCAAAGAGCACACCCAGGTTCCTAACTGACGACGAGGACTTGACAGAGCAGCCATCAAGTGTTAGACAGTATTCTAGATTACTACATGTGGAGTTTTTTTGTCCAATAATTAAAAATTCTGTTTTTTCTGAATTAAGTTGCAGGAAATTACTAGTCATGCAATTTTTTATATCAGCTATGCATTCCGTTAATCTTGTGAATTGGTAAGTTTCGTCAGGGCGTGAAGAACTATAGAGCTGAGTATCGTCAGCATAACAATGAAAACTAACGCCATGCTTCCTAATGATATCTCCCAGTGGTAGCATGTACAGGGTGAAAAGCAACGGTCCTAGCACTGAGCCCTGCGGTACTCCATATTGAACTTGTGATCGGTGTGACATCTCTTCATTTACTGCTACAAACTGATAACGGTCAGATAAGTATGATTTAAACCATGCCAATGCAATTCCACTAATGCCAACATAATTTTCGAGTCTATTCAAAAGAATGTTGTGGTCGATAGTATCGAATGCAGCGCTAAGATCGAGTAACACTAACAGAGAGATACAACCACGATCGGATGATAAGAGTAAATCATTTGTAACTCTAATGAGAGCAGTCTCAGTACTATGATACGGTCTAAATCCTGACTGGAAATCCTCACAGATACCATTTCTTTCTAAAAAAGGAGCATAATTGTGAGGACACTGCCTTTTCTAGTATTTTTGACAGAAAGGGTTGATTTGAGATTGGCCTGTAATTGACTAATTCTGTAGGATCAAGTTGCGTTTTTTTAATAAGTGGTTTAATAATAGTCAGCTTAGAAGTTTTCGGTACATATCCTAATGTCAAGGATGCATTAATGATATTAAGAAGAGGATCTATGACCTCTGGAAGCATCTCTTTTAGTAGTTTAGTCGGTATAGGGTCGAGCATACATGTTGTTGATTTAGATGATTTAATGAGTTTAGCCAATTCTTCTTCTCCTATAGCAGTGAATGAATGTAATTTTTCCTCAGTGACACTACAATGCACTGTCTGATGTGATACAGTAGTAGACGGCTGCATGGTTATAATTTTTTTCCTAATATTATCAATCTTACAAGTAAAGAAGTTCATAAAGTCATTACTGCTGTGCTGTTGGCAGACATCAGAAGTTGAAGCTTTGTTTTTGGTTAATTTAGCCACTGTATCGAATAAATACCTAGGGATGTGTTTGTTTTATTCTAAGAGAGTCGAGAAATAAGCAGATCTAGCAGTTTTTACGGCCTTTCTGTATGAAATCATGCTCTCTTTCCACGAAATGCGAAAAACTTTTTGATTTTGTATTTTGGAAGGCAAAAGGAGACATTTAACAAAATGTTTACACTCCTCTTTTCTTTATGACAAAAGCAGATGATCAGAAGCTGTAAAGATGCTAAAGTTTAAAACTAAAACTCATAAAAATACCAAAATTGCAGCAGTTACTGCAAAGTATATTCTTTTGTGTTACATGCAATTATATTTCTTATAAATATTATTTAAAAAATGAAATAAAAAACATTGCCATAATTACTTTTTCAAGGACAAGTTATGTATTAATTTCTATTATGTTGTCTATTGAGTATTTTGTCTAATTGATCAATCCAGTTAAAATATCTAAGGGGCCATTTAAACGACTGTGTTTTGGTTGTTCATTTAAAACACAACGATGTTTTGGGTGCCTGAAACCACAAACTTTTGCAAACGGGTTTTAAAGTGCACGTTTTTGAAAACGATGCCGGTATCGTCTCTGTGTAAACTACAAAAAAGCACATTTGTGAAAACTATGACAATGCATGCATATTACGTGTTTAGTCTATAGGTGCGTAGTGTTTCTTTACAAAGTGACATCGCCAACTACTGGGCTAGCATGAATAATACAGCGTTTTTAGTTATTTCGTGGATCCGTGTGAACAGGGATCGTTGCGTCAACGTTGTTGTCTGTACGCAAAAAACGCAAAGAAAGAAAACGTTCCATTTTTAGTACATCGCTGTCGTGTAAACATACCCGTATTATCCTTGAAACATGATCATTTTGTATCAGAAGCCACAATTCAAGTTATTACGACTTGTTTTGTAAGATTCACAATGTAGTCTCTGCATGGCAGATTTTGTATGAAATACACTTACATTAAAGATATCAATCTATACATATGTTATGCAGTGCTGCAAGTAAATTTACTTTTAGAGATTTTTTTTTACTGAAAAACATTTAAAAAATATTAAATAAAACTCATAAGTAATCCATTTTGCAGTGCACATTATTTGTCAAAAAAAAACAAAATCTTACATTCCTTGTCTAAGGTGATAAGACATCTTTAAGGTTTATAAACCAGCTACTTCACATTTAGCTTTAAAACAACAGTCAACTGACGATACACTCAATTATGATAGTCAAATACTAACCTTTCACAATCTCTCTGTCTGCCGCAGTGGAGGCCTATATGCACATTATAGCATCATTAAGCTTTCGGGACACACAAGCAATGTCAGCTTCAGTGAAAACGGAGGCCTTGTTTTTCACTGAGTTGTTTTGCTGGAGATAACTAATTATGAAGACCACCGCTGAAAGGTTGCTTCACTGCCACATAAAGATAAAACAAATGGAAATGCACAAAATGCATGACAACACATTAATAATGTTGTGGTTTTCTGTGGCAGCCTGTCTAAGGAGATGTTTATATCGGCATGAAACATAAAAATAATGCAAACATAATGGGACGAACATAACAAGGCTATGTATTCACAGCAGTGCATTGTGGGTAAAGGCGCACCCTTGTTCTGCAAATGATCATTGATCACTTACACTGGATCCTTACCACCTGCTGCATGCATGGTTACATCTAGCAAAATTACACAATCAACGTGGCTAGCCATTGATTTGAAGGTCTTGTAAAGAAATTCTCAGACTGTCATGTTCAATAGGGATGATATGGTAAAATGAGGGAGTTGATGAAGAATTGATTAGTTTTAAATGGTGAGACTGATATTGTGTTATTGGAACGCTATGATCTCTGCCGCCTGTTTTTCGTGATGCCTGAGCCCCCGGGGAGCTGATGTTCCCTGTGCTGTAATGGTTTCCAAACAAGGTTCATTTCATCAGGGCAAGGAACATTAAATATATGACAGCCGTAATGTAGCAAATCTGAAAGCTGTGGTGTTTTATATAAGGTTTACGTTGCAATTTCCGTAATGCAAGTGGCCGTAAATTGTAGCTTACTCACTTATGTCAACATGAAATCAAAATAGATTCTATTTACTAGTTTTTTATGTTCAGTTGAACATTATTCAAGAGTAAAATAATGGTAGTTGCAATCTTTCATCAAAATGTCCTGCTATTATCTCTTATTTCTCTTATTTTTCAACCGCTACATGGAAAAAGCTATTTGTTACCATTGTCATTCATCTCAAATGGTAGTTAAACTGGTAACATAACTAGAAAATGTTATAGTGAATAAAATTATTACAATTTCTTTTGAAGCTTGATAAGCAGAACCACCAAATTATTGGTATTGGCGCTGACATATTTTGTCGAAACTATTGCATCGGCGCATCGATTCTGTATAATTCTACAACTTAAGTTGTGTGCTGTATGTTTACACAAACTTCCTTCTCCATCTTCATCCGTCTAAAACATCCGTATCTTAACGATGCCCCAGCCACGGTTTCAGCAGCTCTGAAAAAGCTGGTGTCTATGAGCCACTGGCAGGATTAATTTCTCAGGTCATCACTTACAGCGCGAGACGCTCGCAAGAAAGCTCCAGGCAAGGACAGAGTAAACTCTAGGGAGACATGGAGAGAGAGTGCGTGAAAGAGAGATAGAGTGGGTGAGATGTCGAAATGTGTGAGTGTGTGTTTGTGTGAAACCATAAGCTGCTCTCCATCATACTAAAGACCAAGGGAAAATTGAAGAGGTCATCGGTCCAGACCCGCAGTCAGCCAGAATTCTTCAACGGTGACGCCATGCTAGAACCATCCAATTCGTCATCTTTCAGGCTAATTGCACAGAAACGCTTCTTTATTTACCCAAGTAGGACGTGATCCTAAAAAAACAAAGTCACAAAACCATAGCTAAAATTGCAGAGTGCAGAGAAAGGATAATAATAATTTTTTTTCTGAAAAACAAGTTATTGCACAAGTCAAGTCCACTTTATTTATATAGCGCTTTTTACAATGCAGATTGTTTCAAAGCAGCTTCACAGTGTTAAACAGGAAAATAATGCAACAGAATTTGATTCGGCTGTACAGCCGCTCTGGAGAAAACGGTGATGTCATCTAGCTCATTTCAATTATCATAAATATTCAAGTAGTGTAGTTGATATAGTTAATTTAGTTTAGTAATTAAATTTATTTGGATATTTATTTGAAAATGTAGTGTCCCCAACTGAGCAAGCCAAAGGCGACAGTGGCAAGGAACCAAAACTCCATCAGGTGGCCTAATGGAGAAAAATAAACCTTGGAAGAAACCAGACTCAGACGGGGTGCCAGTTCTCCTCTGGTCAATTAACAAACAGTGTATGATTATTATTTTGGCAGCCTTATAGGTCAGAAGTCATATTAGATCGGAATATTCGAAAGATCGGAGGCATCACGCCGAAGACGGGTTTATTGAGGATGGCGTGTCGATTAAACCATTATTAAATAGGAATATTCGAAATATCGGAGTCATCACGCTGGAGATGGATCCATTGAGGGTGCCATGTCGATGAGCAATTTCAGAGGGTAGACTAATTGACACGGTCTCTGCAGACACTTCAGGAATGCGTTGGTAATGTCTGATCTGAATACGGCCCGGATCCGGCTGACTGCGGTAAACCTCGGGATAAACAGAGAGACTAACATTAGCGTAGATGCCATTCTTCTTATGATGTAATGAGTACATCAGGTGTTATGGGAAGTGTTCCTGGTTCCGGCTTACCTAGTTAATGCAGCCTAACAATTTGAATAAAATATAAATTAAAAATGTTTTATGTGTATGCCATAGTAAAGAGATATGTTTTTAGTCTAGATTTAAACTGACAGAGTGTGTCTGCTTCCCGAACAATGCTAGGAAGGCTGTTCCAGAGTTTAGGTGCTAAATAGGAAAAGGATCGACCGCCTGCAGTTGATTTTGATATTCTAGGTATTATCAACTGGCCAGAGTTTTGAGACCGCAATAGACGTGATGGAGTATAATGCGTTAAGAGCTCGCTCAAGTACTGGGGAGCTAAACCATTTAGTGATTTGTAAGTAATTAGCAAGATTTTAAAATGTATGCAATGTTTAATAGGGAGCCAGTGCAGTGTTGACAGAACCGGGCTAATATGGTCATACTTCCTGGTTCTAGTAAGAACTCGAGCTGCTGCGTTTTGGACCAGCTGCAGTTTATTTATTAAGCGAGCAGGGCAACCACCCAGTAGAGCATTACAATAATCTAGGCTTGAGGTCATGAACGCATGAACTAACTGTTCAGCATTTTGCATTGAAAGCATATGCCGTAATTTAGATATATTTTTAAGATGGTAGAATGCAGTTTTACAGATGCTAGAAACGTGGCTTTCAAATGAAAGATTGGTATCAAAGAGCACACCCAGGTTCCTAACTGACGACGACAATATTGTGACAATATTGTGACAATATTAGGTCTAGAGTATGATTACAGCGATGAGTGGGTCCTGATACGTGTTGCCTAACTCCAATAGAGTTTAGAATGTCTCTAAATGCCAATCCCAATGCGTCTTTTTCATTGTCTACATGGATATTAAAATCACCAACAATTAGGACTTTATCTGTAGCCAGTACTAACTCTGATAAAAAAATCAGCAAATTCTCTGGTAAAGTGTGTATTGTGCCCTGGTGGCCTGTATACAGTAGCCAACACAAATGTTAAACGGGATTTATCAATTTCACTACATAAGGTTACGTAAAGCATCAAAACTTCAAAAGAATTATATTTGAAACTAGACTTCTGAGTAATACTGAAAATATTATTATAAATTACAGCAACACCTCCCCCTTTACCTTTCAGACGCGGCTCGTGTTTATAACAATAATCTTGTGGGGTGGACTCATTTAAAGTAATGTAGTCGTCAGGTTTTAGCCAGGTTTCTGTCAAACACAGCACATCTAGATTATTATCTGTAATCATATCATTAACAATACGCGTTTTTGAGGAAAGGGATCGAATATTCAGCAGCCCGAGCTTTATCATTTGTTCATCTGTATTATATCTGTTGTTTATTTGTTGGACATCAATTAAATTTTTACCGTTGAATAGTTTTGGTGTTTTTTTGTATTTACTAATTCGTGGAACAGACACAGTCTCTATGTGATAATATCTAGGTGAAAGAGTCTCTATGTGCTGGGATTTATCTGACTTCTGTGACGCGAGACAGCTAGCAGACGGTCGGGTAAGCCAGTCCATCTGCTTCCTGACCTGGGCCCTAGTTAGTCAAGGTTTAGCTTTAAGACTATGTGCCAAATTACTAGAGAGAAGAGCGGCACCACCCCAGGAGGGATGGATACCATCTCTTTTCAACAGGTCAGGTCTGCCCCAAAAGCTTTTCCAATTGTCAATTGTCTATGAACCCTATGTTATTTTGCGGACACCACTTAGACATCAAAATGCTAAGATGTCCTATTAGGCTGTCAGGGTGTTGCTATTTGGTCGCTAGGATGTTCAGGGTGGTTGTAAGGGTGGTTACTTTCTGGCTTGAGTCGAAAGATTCCAATCTATGATATTCTCGCCCCTAGATATGGGTCGGGTCCCTCTTTCAATGTAAATCTATGAGATTTTTTTGGCCTTTCTAGGTCACATAAAAAAGTAAAAGCACATGTCTCCTCACAATTTGTCATTCATTCCTGTAGTTAAAATGGTATGGAACCAGAAACTCATATACCGACAAATATATCTGTTGGAGCGATTTTTCGTCTATATCCATTATTTACAGTTACCAAACATCTGTTACCACTAAACTGGGTATTGGTAGCCATAAAGTAGCTATAAATATTTACACATAACTAGCTCAGCAAGATTCTCTTAAAACTATTGCCAACAGTATTTGACCTGGGAGAACAAACTGACCGTAGAAAAAAATCTGTTTTATGCTAATGCCCACCTTTGCGCCAACTTGCAAAGCATAGTGAGTTGCACTTGATCACACTCATTTTGGAACAGAACAATGTAAAATTTTAAACTTAAAAGCATATTTTTATATACTTGGCTAGAATTTGTTTTGGGACTTATGCACCAAAGTTCAATATTTCAGGTTAGCAGTTAGCAAAAACCTGTAACCTTAAGTGAGCAATAGTAATAGTACTACTTGTCTTGGCAAGCACAGGTTGATAAAATTAGTTTAAGCCCCTGAACTCAACCCAATGTCATTCCAGCACAATGACACCCCACAACAAGGGTGTTGATTATGTTAGGTAAATCACATTAAGCACACCCTCACAGGTCTATGCTAGCTCAGGGATTAGCTCTGTGATGTGAATATATGCAAATCTACAGTGTCCCCCTTGTTTTTGACCTTAAAACCTGGAATGGACAAGTGTCATCTGTGGGGATCTCTGGGACATCAGTGGTATCCTCTGTGCTGTCAATCTCTGATCATACCGGCTGCCCTTTTCGCCCTTATGTATTCATTTTGCCTGTCCCGAAGGCGTAAAAATGAAAAAAGAGAAATGAGATGAATAAAGTGACAGATTAATTTATTGACCAGGCATCCTCCTCTCGGCTCACACCTCTCCGTCTATCGCCGCCCCAGGTGTCTTCGTTGCCAGCCGCGTGATGGTCTGACGCCAAGTGACTGAGAGGTGATGCACGGGCAGAAATTGAGAGCGATGGTCATTCATCACGCAGGGGTAAAAACCAGCACCTCTTTCCCCCTGAGACAGCAGCAGGTGATGGGAAAGGAAAAACCAGGCTGAGCTTTTTTATGCTGTCTGTCCCATATATACCATAATGCCGTTGACTTTGTTAACGTTAGCCATGGAGGGGAGAGTTGGGTCATCTTTATCTCAGAGTGTTCCTTTTTTCAAGTGTCTTTATTATGGCGGTGTTCTCCATCTCGACCTCTCGTATATATCACGCCCTTGTCTTCCTGCTGCTTTAGGTTGATGTAGAGGGTCATGTGGTTACCACATGGACCATGGTATGATGGACAGTATCTGTTTAATGCAGAAAAAGAATGATATATCATACTATATATCATACTGCCAAGCTTTTAAATAATGTTTACACGTTTGACAGGCACTGCACACTGGGATAAACTGTTGCTAGTCTTCTATTACTGCCAGGTGGGAAATAAATTCTATTCGCATTATATGAATAGTTCACTAAAAAAGGAAACTTGTCATTTACTCACCTTCATATGCGAGGCTCTAAAAAAACACCATAAATGTATCAAGAAAGTGGTCCATACTCATACTCTTCATAATCTTCAGGTGACATACAGGACAATAGCTTTGTTTGAGAAACAAAACAGAATTTAAAGAGAGATATACAGAGAGATAATTTCTTCTATTATAATAGGGGCTTTGCACCAGAGGAACATTTTCATAGTTCTTAGAACTAATGGCGGAAGAACACACTTTTTGCCGTGTTCGCAACGCAGGAACTGGGAACGATTTTGGTCCTTCAAAGTAGGGTCTAACCCAGCACAATAGGAACTACCAGTGACGTTTAGTATACGCTGTTTGGCCGAAAACACGCAAAACACTAGTACCGGCCATTTAAAAAAAAAGCTGTGTACAAACACAGAGTAAAACCTATATACACTCACCTAAAGGATTATTAGGAACACCATACTAATACTGTGTTTGACCCCCTTTCGCCTTCAGAACTGCCTTAATTCTACGTGGCATTGATTCAACAAGGTGCTGAAAGCATTCTTTAGAAATGTTGGCCCATATTGATAGGATAGCATCTTGCAGTTGATGGAGATTTGTGGGATGCACATCCAGGGCACGAAGCTCCCGTTCCACCACATCCCAAAGATACTCTGTTGGGTTGAGATCTGGTGACTGTGGGGGCCATTTTAGTACAGTGAACTCATTGTCATGTTCAAGAAACCAATTTGAAATGATTCAAGCTTTGTGACATGGTGCATTATCCTGCTGGAAGTAGCCATCAGAGGATGGGTACATGGTGGTCATAAAGGGATGGACATGGTCAGAAACAATGCTCAGGTAGGCCGTGGCATTTAAACGATTCCCAATTGGCACTAAGGGGCCTAATGTGTGCCAAGAAAACATCCCCCACACCATTACACCACCACCACCAGCCTGCACAGTGGTAACAAGGCATGATGGATCCATGTTCTCATTCTGTTTACGCCAAATTCTGACTCTACCATCTGAACAGAACAGAAATCGAGACTCATCAGACCAGGCAACATTTTTCCAGTCTTCAACTGAGCTCATGCAAATTGTAGCCTCTTTTTCCTGTTTGTAGTGGAGATGAGTGGTACCCGGTGGGGTCTTCTGCTGTTGTAGCCCATCCGCCTCAAGGTTGTGCGTGTTGTGGCTTCACAAATGCTTTGCTGCATACCTCGGTTGTAACGAGTGGTTATTTCAGTCAAAGTTGCTCTTCTATCTGCTTGAATCAGTCGGCCCATTCTCCTCTGACCTCTAGCATCAACAAGGCATTTTCGCCCACAGGACTGCCGCATACTGGATGTTTTTCCCTTTTCACACCATTCTTTGTAAACTCTAGAAATGGTTGTGCGTGAAAATCCCAGTAACTGAGCAGATTGTGAAATACTCAGACCGGCCCGTCTGGCACCAACAACCATGCCACACTCAAAATTGCTTAAATCACCTTTCTTTCCCATTCTGACATTCAGTTTGGAGTTCAGGAGATTGTCTTGACCAGGACCACACCCCTAAATGCATTGTCAATAGCAACTGCTATGTGATTGGTTGATTAGATAATTGCATTAATGAGAAATTGAACAGGTGTTCCTAATAATCCTTTAGGTGAGTGTATATTGCATTGCGCTGCATTCATGAAACACGAGCAGAGATATTTAAATAACAAATGTAAATAATAATTAGTAAAAACCATAATGCATTGATTTATGTGTGAATGGTTTTACAGAGGATATATGGATAAATTTGTTCTGCTTGTGTTTTATTAATGAGGTCCAATGAGTTGCCGCATTACCGCCACAAGCATACAGAATCAGATAGCATGGTATACTACTAATTCTCCTCAGAGTGCAAGATTGAAAAGATGATGGAAGGAAGGATGGTGCCTAGCTCTAGGTTCAACGATTTCATTTTTGAGCTGCAGGTCTTCCGAAAGATGCCGAGATGTAGCAGGGAAAGCAGACAAGAGGCAAAAAAGTTTGACATCCGCTTCTTCCAAGGTTCAATCAAGACGTGCGGCTGTAAGCAGGAGTGAGAATGAAAGAGGGTGAGTGAGAGAAAGATACCTAACCTGGCCAAGTCATGATGGATGAGTCCAATTGCACCCCCTCATCAATCAGCAAATGCTGCAGCACTGTAAAAAAAAAAGAAAAAAAAGAAATGGAAGGGTGGGGGGGGGGGGGGAGTCCTAGGATATCAACAGAGAACAGGGATGTGGTGAATGGGGAATTTTATGGGATCCATTTATTTGAATCTTCACACCCTGCACATTTGGCAAAAAGTAAGGTATACCACAGAACACACTGCAAGGAGTGTTGTTTCTCAAAATGCAATGCACATGACTTGATTTTAATCAAATGTTAGGACATTTTGTTTCCCAAAATATGATTTGAATAACCATAAAAATAGACACCATTCACATTAATTTTCTTAGTAAATTCCAAACCTAGTGCCACACAAACATTTTTCCAAGGCTATTTGTACTATTTCTCCAGTATGCACATTTTCTGTATGCATAAAATATATTCCTTGACAAAATGTGCAATATACAACAGAGCACACTGTAGCCCACAATGCAATGCTTCTTGCCTTCTTTTTCCAGTGACGAATAAATTAACATCATTCACAATTTTTATTTTTTGACTCATTATTTGACCAGCTCTGCAAATGCTAAGACATTATACTCAAAACTGCATTAAAAATGCAGAACATCAAATAATAAAAAATAATTTTTATAAATAATTTATATTTTGGAGATGATAAATTACACATGCAATGTGTACAGTGACGGTGTCAACTACATTCTACCATACAGTCAAACCAAAATTTATTCTGAGACCTTCAACATTTTCTCATCACAGTTTATTCACTATAGTTTAGAAAATGGTAATCAATATGACAAGAACTCAAGAGTTGAACCGTGTCAGAACAAATTCATCTTGATAATGTCAGATAACTTTGATAGAAAGGTATGTAATGGATTACAATCAACCAATCATCTGTCAGCTGTTCAATTTAAGTACACAATTAGATAATACCAATTTAGGTCAACCAATGACCAAGCAATGCTTCATTTTGTTCAGTCTGTGTTGTAAAAGGTCGCATTAGCAATTAAAGAAAAAACATTTAAGCAAAACATGGTCAGGTCAAAGTGTCTGAATAATTTTGGTCCCAAATGTATATCAATTTTACTGGTAGTCCACTGTATGAAGAATTTTTGGGTATAATATGTCACAGTTTACTTTATTTTGCTATCCTCACTTACATAAATTAACTTATATCTGAAAAATTATATCTGGTGTCTGAATAATTTTTGGTTTGACTGTATATTTTGTTGTGCCGTTTCACTTAATATTTTAGGCAGTACACAGTATTCAGAAAGTAGCATTCATTCTGAACACAGATGATACGTGCATCTTGTAAACTGAAACAATTTCTTTCATTCAGCTCAACTGTAGTTTACAAGGCTGTAAAATCTTATATTATTTAGCTAAAGGACTATATCACTCAATTTATTATATCCTTTAAGCATCACCTTTAATAAAATTAATAAATAAATAAATAATGTGATTTAAATTGTACTGTCATGGCCCATCGCAAGATGATCCCTTTTCAAGCCATTTCGCAGGAAGGTCACTTTGCACGGTGCATCCGCTCAATATCAATAAAAAGAGGCTCGATATATTTTCTACATGTGAAACCGTCATCCAGTAAATGGTAAAAGCGAAAATGGACCTTGTCACAAAATGGTAGCCCTTAAAGGTTAAGTTCATATGAAATCAATGTGGGCCGCAGACATGAACAGATAGGAACACACAAATCAACATGTTTATACCGGCCCTGAGTGGCTGAATCCAGCTCAGCAGCAAAAGAGGAGCGTAGAGCCTGCACTGTATCATGCTATAAATAAGACTGATGTAAAATTAGAAGATAGGCAGTATATATTTTAATACTTTGTTCTTGCTACCCTAAAACTGTTACTGTTGATTTTACAAACCCATTTGAGCAAAATGCAGCTACAGCAACAACAAAAATTATATATATATATATTAAAAAAATGGAGGTTAAAGAGTTAGTTTACTCAAAAAATGTAAATTCCAAGCTTTATTTAACATTATTTAAAACTATGCAGAATGTTCAAGTTATTCCCATGACACAGCACAACAAAATTACCTGAAAATAGCCTGCTGTGGAAACACCATGGTACAATGACAGTAATACAAAGGTAATCAGATAAGTACTCCTACCATGGTGTTATAAGATTGATTAATATAGCCTACGAATGGTAAATGTCAACAAAATTGTGTAGGGTAGCTAAAAACAAAGATTACAGTGTTTTGATAGTAAAGATGTGTTTACCAGAGTCGTGCAGTTGAATAACGTCCTTATTTCTCGACAACAGGATGCATTTACATGTTTGGTTTGAATGGCTTGTATGTAAATATCCACTTCATTGGCCTCTTTTCAAAAGTATCTCTGTTTCACTGAGGAAGAAACCGCGACAAAGTATTCAACGACTGAATCGCAAACAAAGATTCAGACCGACTCCTAAACCGTTTGACTGATTCATCAAAATGTTTGTCAAAAGAACGACTTAATAGCGTAGAGAAAACATGGCGGCAGGTTCTCAGGTTATTAAAATAACATCACTAATGTAATGGAAGGTCTTAAAAGATTTCAAGCTTGATTTGAATTTGTTGTATAAAAAAAAAAAAAAAAAAAAAAAAAAAGAAGAAGAAAAAAAAAGATATATATATATATATTCGCCTTTATCCAACGCTCATTTGTGTAACTCGTTCCAAACGATTCCGTGCATAGCTGTTCGAATCATCCAAACAGAATCACTGATTCAGACCGTTTTAGTTATAATGAATCACAAACATTCACACCGTTTTCCAGATTCTTTTATTAAATAACTCAAAAAAAGAGTCATTTATTTACGAATTGGTCATCCGTTCAGCTTCTGAACAGCTGGCAGGAAATGAGACACAGGACTGAAGAAGACATATTGCGCAGCAAAATGTTTCTGGTTTGTAAACTGCAATCTTCCGTAGTCAGACAAGGATTATTAATCATTATTATTTTACTTGTGACACTGGTGACAGCCAACATGGGCATTCTGGAATAATTTACATCTTTTCAAGATGTTGAATGACATGATGGGTGAGTAAATGATGGGATGTTTCATGAACTAATGCTGATAATTGGAGAGTTATAAAAACTTAAAAGCATTTTGAGACTTTGAATAAAGCCTCACCAGGTGTTTGACCAGTTCTTGGTATTGAGGACTGTATGCATAATGTCCAAACAGGCTGTGCTGTGAAATAGGCCTGCAGCCCTGAGCTCTGTCCCAAAGCTTGTTGCGGCAGGTGTCCGTGTGATTGATTGCATTGTTCTGTCCACATTTGTCCGATAATAGCAGTGTACTTGCTTGGGGGGAAAAGTTAAAAATAAAAAGTTTGATTCCGGACTAGGAAATTGAAGGCGTCACCTTGAGATTTTGACAAGTTTTCTCTCATTCATTGGGTAAATAAAGGAATGTCTCGTACAACTGGTCGAATTATCCTTGTCAGTAACCCTGTTGATGGCCATTGATGTGAGGCCAAAATATTACAATAGCCTACATGCCTTTTTGAGCCAAAAGTGTCAATTTTATTTTAAAAAAATGTTTTGGTTCACATAACTATCACACTTAAAGGCACAATACGTAAGATTTTTGGATTTAAATATCCAAAAACCACTAGAACAATATTATATACTTTGTCGACTTGTGTACTTACATTATCCCAAATGTTTCCAAGAATGTTTAAAGCCAGAGAAATAAGCAATTTTAACCAGGACACAGACTGTGTTCGTGTGTCGCCTATCAATGATATCATACCTGCGTTACCCGTGATTTCATATACACCGATCAGGCATAGCATTATGACCACCTTCCTAATATTGTGTTGGTCCCCCTTTTGCTGCCAAAACAGCCCTGACCCGTCGAGGCATGGACTCCACTAGACCCTTGAAGGTGTGCTGTGGTATCTGGCACCAAGATGTTAGCAGCAGATCCTGTAAGACTTGTTTGTTCAGCACATCCCACAGATGCTAGATTGGATGGAAATCTGGGGAATTTGGAGGCCAAGTCAACACCTCAAACTCGTTGTTGTGCTCCTCAAACCATTCCTGAACCATTTTTGCTTTGTGGCAGGGCGTTATCCTGCTGAAAGAGTCCACAGCCACCAGGGAATACCGTTTCCATGAAAGGGTGTACATGGTCTGCAACAATGCTTAGGTAGGTGGTACGTGTCAAAGTAACATCCACATGGACGGCAGGACCCAAGGTTTCCCAGCAGAACATTGCCCAAAGCATCACACTGCCTCCACTGCCTGTTCCTTCCTTGGACCACTTTTGATAGATACTGACCACTGCAGACCAGGAATAACACTGATGAGCTGCAGATTTGGAGAGCTGCAGTTTTGGAGATGCTCTGACCCAATTGTCTAGCCATCACAATTTGGCCCTTGTCAAACTCGCTCAAATCCTTACGCTTGCCCATTTTACTTGCTTCTAGCGCACCAACTTTGAGTACAAAATGTTTACTTGCTATCTTATATATCCCACCCTTAGTGCCGAGATGAAGAGATAATCATCAGTGTTATTCACTTCATAATCATAATGTTATGCCTGATCGGTGTATTATGTGTTTTAATAGACAGGTGAGCAACTGTTTGGATATATTCATCGACAGAAACCATTTTTATATAGCTCAACACAGTTAGTCTTATTGTTTAAATCTCGTTTTCTTGATTTACCGCGAGTACCATGTTTTACCATGCCTAATATCGATCTAGCTTACTGCAGTGTGAAACAAGTGTCTCATAGTAGCTGCTGAGTGAACGCACAGAGTAGCATTATAACATAACTTTCAACACACTCAAATAATGTATCTAATATGATAAAACAGCGCTGTGTTACCCTACATAAGAATGACCTGAAAAAGCGGAAGCGGTCGTCTGCGGCATAATAAAATCTACGCCTTTGTTTTGAAAAAGTGACCTCTATAGTATAAAAAGAACTAACAGTAGGCTATAACAATTAATTTATATTGGGAAAATGTATATGAATGCAAATTAAGTGATTCAGGCGCGGTCCCAAATGGAACCCTAAACCCTTTGCGATGTTCCTCCAAGTCCACACGTTCGCTTTGACTGTCGTATAGAAGTCTGATGTGGAGCTTATTTCCCTCACAAAAGTGGGCATCAAGGGCGCATGTCGGCCGCAAAGGGGGCACACG
The DNA here is from genome assembly GCA_039654625.1 of Rhinogobio ventralis. Classification (NCBI taxonomy): domain Eukaryota; kingdom Metazoa; phylum Chordata; class Actinopteri; order Cypriniformes; family Gobionidae; genus Rhinogobio; species Rhinogobio ventralis. The sequence goes on along the minus strand of CM077217.1, from coordinate 9,597,346 downwards.
CACTCACCCTTTTGAAACCTAAAATGACAAATGGGACACCCTACGGTCTTGTGCACGCGACGGCCACTGTAAGTCCACAAGACCGCAAGTACACATAAAGTGTGCCATTTGGGACAGGCCCTCAGTCGCTTTCAGTGTTCATGTCCCTGAAGTTGCCAGCTTATGCAACACATAAGTTGTAACTTACGCATGGCTGATGCAACCGGCCCCAAGGTCAGAAAGGTAGAAAAAGGAATACTTCATCCTCAAAAACCTTACTTCTCTTCGATTGAGATTGGCCCAGCATTATAACTCTCTTAAACATGAAGCAATTCAGCCATTGGGTAAACGATCAACATGAGTGGTTTGGAAAGGCAGTGAGTCTCACTGGCAGTGTTTACATATAATAGATAGCCGAGTAAGGGATCGGTCTCAGTTCATCAGGGCTAGATGAGGTTTATACTGCCCAGTCCTTCAGATTCCACCTACATTTACTGTCCGCTCCCCTTTGAATGTCAGCGATCACTTACAATTATTTATGACCGTGTTTCTATTCAACCTCTTACGAAATGACACAAGGCATAAATTGCTACTGTATTTGTAGCGACGGAAAAAGGTTTGTGGATACCTGTCATGGAGATTAATTTATTTTATCGACCCCAAAGGAGAGTTAATGTTGAATTATTTTTGTTTGGAGTGTTTTGTGTGGCTAGATTTTCAACTATGTACACATGCCAATGTAATTTTTTTTAAATTTATATATATATATATATATATATATATATATATATATATATATATATATATATATATATATATATATAATATATACACAGTTGTGGTCAGAATTATTGGCACCCTGGTAAATATGATCAAAGATGGCTGTAAAAATAAATCTGCATTGTTTATCCTTTTGAACTTTTATTAAAAAAATTCACAAAAATCTAACCTTTCATTGAAGTAAAAGAATAGAAAGTCAGGGGGAAATCACATTATAAAATAAATGCTTTTCTCCAAAAGACGTTCGCCACAATTATTGGCACCCCTAGAATTATCCCCTAGAGTAAAATATCTCTGAAGTATATTCCCATTAATATTTACATTTTTTAGCACACCAGGGTGACTAGGAGCATGAAATTGTCCAGCTATGACGTCTTGTTCCACAGGAGTATAAATATGAGGAAACACAAAGGCCAAATTCCCTTAATCATTCATCACAATGAGTAAAACTAGAGAATATAGTTCTGATGTGCAGCAAAAGATTGTTGAGCTTCACAAAATAGAAAGTGGCTGTAGGAAAATTGTTAAAGCATTGAAAATCCCAATTCCCACTATCAGGTCAATAATTAAGAAGTTCTAATCAACTAAAGATGTTACGAATCTGCCTGGAAGAGGACGTGTGTCTATATTGGCTTAATGCACGGCGAGGAGGAGAGTTTAATCTTTAATGTTTTGAGCCTATTTTTTTGCTGGAGGTCCTGGACATCTTGTTCAGATACATGGCATCATGGATTCTAGCAAATACCAACAGATACAAAATCAAAACCTGACGGCCTCTGCTAGTAATCTTATAATGGGCCATGGTTGGATCTTCCATCAGGACAACGATCCAAACAAACATCAAAATCAACACACAGATGTGTCACTGAACACAAAATGACGCTTCTGCCATGACCATCCCAGTCCCCTGACCTGAACCCTATAGAAGATGAGTGGGGTGAACTGAAGAGAAGAAGCATCAACATGGATCTGGGAATCTGAAGGATCCGGAAGGATTTTGTATGGAAAAATGGTCTCTGATCTCTTGTCAGGTGTTCCCCAACCTCATCAGGCATTATAGGAGAAGACTCAGTTATCTGTTATCTTGGCAAAAGGAGGTTGCAAAAAGTATTTAATAAAAGGGTGCCAATAATTATGGCCAACGTGTTTTGGAGAAAAGCATTTGTTTCATAATGTGATTTTCCCCCCCACTTTCAATTCTTTTGGTTCAATAAAAGGTTCGATTTTTGTGATTTTTTTTATTTTTATAAAAGATCAAACGGATAAACAATGCAGATTTACTTTTACAGCCATATTTGATCATATTTACCAGGGGTGGCAATTAAATAAATTACATGAATTATATTTGCAAATAAATTAGTGAAATATAAAAAAAAATTCCCAAATATTATATATACACTCACCTAAAGGATTATTAGGAAGAGGAGAATGGGCCGACTGATTCAAGCAAAGAGCAACTTTGACTGAAATAACCACTCGTTACAACCGAGGTATGCAGCAAAGCATTTGTGAAGCCACAACACGCACAACCTTGAGGCGGATGGGCTACAACAGCAGAAGACCCCACCGGGTACCACTCATCTCCACTACAAATAGGAAAAAGAGGCTACAATTTGCACAAGCTCACCAAAATTGGACAGTTGAAGACTGGAAAAATGTTGCCTGGTCTGATGAGTCTCAATTTCTGTTGAGACATTCAGATGGTAGAGTCAGAATTTGGCGTAAACAGAATGAGAACATGGATCCATCATGCCTTGTTACCACTGTGCAGGCTGGTGGTGGTGGTGTAATGGTGTGGGGGATGTTTTCTTGGCACACTTTAGGCCCCTTAGTGCCAATTGGGCATCGTTTAAATGCCACGGCCTACCTGAGCATTGTTTCTGACCATGTCCATCCCTTTATGACCACCATGTACCCATCCTCTGATGGCTACTTCCAGCAGGATAATGCACCATGTCACAAAGCTCGAATCATTTCAAATTGGTTTCTTGAACATGACAATGAGTTCACTGTACTAAAATGGCCCCCACAGTCACCAGATCTCAACCCAATAGAGCATCTTTGGGAAGTGGTGGAACGGGAGCTTCGTGCCCTGGATGTGCATCCCACAAATCTCCATCAACTGCAAGATGCTATCCTATCAATATGGGCCAACATTTCTAAAGAATGCTTTCAGCACCTTGTTGAATCAATGCCACGTAGAATTAAGGCAGTTCTGAAGGCGAAAGGGGGTCAAACACAGTATTAGTATGGTGTTCCTAATAATCCTTTAGGTGAGTGTATATATATATTTTTTTTTTTTTGGAAAAAAAATGTTTATATTTTAGTTATTTATTTGCAAATATAATTAATGTAATTTATTTCATTTGCTTTTCAAAAATATTTCTTTACATATAATTTACATTTATGTCATTGTGCATGTGCACTGTACATATGCAAACAAGTTTCTGCTTCGCATACATTTAAATTCTGAAATTTAAGGCTATTTTGAGATCCTATTTGGATTAGAAAAAATTTACAAATTGTAAATTGTCACTCGGTTGCTCCCAAATGTCAATTGTTGGATGTCAACTTTGTTACACTTGACTGCTCAGATAACTGTTTTACCAAAAGAAAAAGTGAGCCGACACTGAATTCTTAAGTTTGGGAATGGTGACAGCAAGGAAAAGAGGGAAAAAATGTTGAGAACCAACAGGGATATAAGGAGGTAGTAGTCGGCAGTAATATGTGATAAACCCCCCCAAAAAGTTACAAATGAAAAGCTGTTTCATGTGTCTTTATCAGAAACACACCTGTGTCAGTGACAACTGTGTGACAGCACTGCGGTGATAAATGAGTGTATTTAAATAGCAAATGAAGGATGAGACAAACACATGAAGGTCACTGGCGTACGTCTAACGCTGAACTCTGTTACCCCCATTATAATTGCTTCTCTCAGCCAACGTTTCTCATGAATATTAAGCGGGATTTAACGTAGACACACCCCCGCCCCTCCCCCCAAAAATTGGCATCAAAATTCAGCAGCAATGTTATTTCGACATCGTTTTACATCTAAATGCTTTTCCATTTGCATAGAGCAACATTCCGTGAAGATAAATGACACTTTGGTCATTGCCAAACACATATGGGTTCAACTCACAAAATCATGTCCAGGTAACATTTCACCTCCCAATCGAAAGGAAAGAAATACAAGACACAATGTTTTGCATAAATCTAGCATTTCTATTTTTGTTGTTAAGCTAAATATAATTGCTTTTTTTCTGGTGGTGTAATATGATGATTTTGTGAGTTGTGGTTTACCCATATATTTCATAATAAATCTATGAATAGTTTCCAAGAGGTCATGACATGAGAAATCAAATTTGACTTGATCTTTTGACATATAGGATGTCTTTGTACCATTAAAACATCCTGTGAGTTTTATCGCTTAACCCTCTGGTGTTCTATTTCTGACCAAAAATTTGTACGTTTTGTTTTTTCGGAATGGTACGAAACTTGGTCAAGGTTTTGGCATTTGCTATGTGAACACACAAAAAAAAATCATGGACATGATTCGAAAAGGTGGTCCTGAAAAAAATAGTAACACTTGTCACACGTGTTCCTCATGCATTGGAAATGAATGGGAGTTTCTAGTGGAAACTTTTGGTACTTCGCCCGAACAAAATCTTACTGAAAGCTCATTTTTTAAGATATCAAGCTCAAATATGGAACACAACTTGTTTAGATGTATGGCTTTGATTTTCTTGAAAATATTTTGAAAATATATATTTTATATAAAAATATAAAATTTTATTTTTGTGCATTTTTCATAACAATAAATGTAAAACTGTAACTTTTCCACTTTTTTTCAGTTCAGCTATAATTTGGCAAGTGTCGTCTTTGAAAAGAGATCAAACTTAAGTCTGTGCTCTAAAGCATTCAAGATTTACGACGGTTTAAGTTGGAAATTTCATTTTCAGATCTATGCTGAAAAAGTGAATAAATGGATTATAACTACAGCATAAATATAATTTAGTACCATAAAATCCCCTAAAAATACAAAATATTAAATAAAAACATTATCAAACTAAAATATAGTACATTCATTTAATTGAAATAAAATAAAAGAATCAGCCATTTTTGACCGCCACGCAAAGACAACTAGAGGGTAATGTCCTCATTATAAACAGAGCATTTATTTGATACAACTCCAAAAATGTCTCGTTTTGATATTGTGGGATCTGTGATGTCACACAGGCAAATACATTTGCATATGACTGCCTCCAGAGCAAAACAGACGAATAGTTATACATCATCGCAGATCGCACCATAAGCCCCGCCCACTTGCCTTCAGTTGATAACGGATGTGAGCATCACGTCAAAAGCAAATATAACCCATTATAATCGCTGACGCTGTCTACACTGCATACAGTATACATATGCGCGTTCAGTTTCTGACATAGTCCATGTGCTTGAGTCTGCCGACAACTGGACAAATGAAAGAGTGAAAGAACATTCGCGTTGATGCGTCCAGCACATGCGCGTCTATGTACAGACTTTAGAAGGATATCAGCATTAGATGGTTTATTTTAAAGGTCCCATGGCATGAAAATTTCACTTTATTAGGTTTTTTAACATTAATATGAGTTCCCCTAGCCCGTCTATGGTCCCCCAGTGGCTAGAAATGGCAATAGGTGTAAACCGAGTTCTGGGTGTCCTGCTCCGTCTTTGGGAAAATAAAAGCTCAGATGGGCCATTCTGGAATATTCCCCGTATGTCGTCATCCGGGGAAAGGTTACCTCCCCTTTCTCTGCTTTGCCCGCCCAGAGAATTTGGAGAAAATGGATTCAGTTTATTTTTTACATTTAATTCAGTCGCAATGTCAGCACAGGCTTTACAAACAGACTTTTACGATATGGATTCGACAGCACCGCCACAAACAGTAAGTAACAATGTTCATTAATGCCTGATCTGTGATCAGTGATTTCTGATGTGTAGCTAACTATTCAAGTTCACACGGACTTTCTTTCTAAATCGTTTAATACTGTTTATGCATCAGGGAATCAAGCCAGTGACTAAACAATCAACTTCACATTGTTTCTCTTAGTAGCATGAAACAAATCTGTTATTTAAATTGTGATTAAACTAGAGAGCGATCAAAGAACACTCTCTTTATAATGTTCGAAGCTGTCAATCACACGTTGCGAGTATATCTGCACACTTGCCCAAACTGCCGTTATAATGAATGACACTGTTATGCTGCACAACGAAGCTTTTACGGTATTCATATCGATATTGTGTTTGCTGTTAGTTGTGGTGAAAGCATTTTGTGAGAAAATAGCGTTGCAATTACGAGATCACTGCATTCACATGATAAACAGACTGTCTACTCAATGCTCATCACTGCAGCCTTTCATGTGATGGGAAAAGATTTAAAAAATAATGCTATAATCAACACTTTCACGATTCGTTAATCTCGACAGCTGTAATAGTAAAAAAACGTGGTAAAAGTATTCGAGAGGGGTTCCACATGTAATACGCATTTCAAATGCAAAGATGTCAGCCAATCACAACAGTGGGCGTTTCCACTGAAGTCTCACAACAGAGGGCTAAAATCAGGATAGAAAAATGCCTTTGATTTCTAAATTATGACATCTTATGATGTAACAATCATACTAACAATATAAGTACACCTCAGGAAACATTATAAAATAATAAAAAAATCCACATCATGGGACCTTTAATGCCGTCCCGGATCACGTCGAAGGATTATATGTTTGTTTGGGGCATTTTGTTTTGTAAACGAGGCACAATGTAATTACGAGTTCGCAAAGTAACTTTTGTTGCAAGACGAAGTAGCCAACTGTATTGAATCTGACAGCAGCTGCATCACAAACCATAAGTAAATGGTTTCATAATGCTTTGTCTGTAAATGATGGTTTTATATGGATAATGTTTTCAAAACACTTACTCGTGCAATAGCGTGTGGGTGTTGATACTGTTTACTATGCAATGATGTTAGCCAATAATAATTGTTTTTCACATATTTTTTTTTTTGTGGGTGCAAAAAACTTTATTAACATTACAAGTGAACCTCAAGGAACATATTAAAATAATACTTTAAACTAAAAGAGATTACAGCTGCACTTGATGACACATCCAAAGTTAAATTAATAATCTTACTAGTATTTTATTTGGCTGTATGATTCATTGTTTTGCTGTGCCTGTGTAAAATTGCCTTTTTCAAATGACCAAATGCAGTGTTAGTTGCATTAATGATTTTTTTTGTGCTACTGCATTTAAAGACATTTTGAAAATATACTCCCAGATAGACAGGTGCATAAACTTGTTCAAGGACAGCTTCACAGACAGAAACATCACCTGTATCTCCCATTGTAATCAATGAAAGAAAAGCCATTTTTCATGGAACACGACACAGCCTTTTATTTGCACATCAGGGTCAAGATCTCAACTCGGAAGGCATTTATGGAAGGTATAAGAAAACAAAGTGTGTTTTTAGCATGTTCAGTACATCAGTATTAGACCTAGACAAAATTCTGCCACCTTCTAGAAAATAGAACTGAGTTCAGGATGTACCGACCAGCATGGAGAGAAAAGGAGGACAAACACCTTAGAAATACGCCAACAACAGCATGTAGCTGCCTTGACCAGGCCTTCGTTAAAACTGCAACAAGTTTCAGCAGTAACACAGACAGACAGGCAGAAAGGGGGCAGCAAGGCAGGCAAGATAACATTGTTGAACCATCTGACATTCTGTGGGGAATTCTGAATAAAACAACATACCGTAACACAACATTTCAAGACCACAAAACCATACACTGAAAGAACCAAAACAAAACACATAATATATATATCTTTTTTTTTTTTATATATATATATCTTTTTTTTTCTTCTTCCTCCAGCTAAGGGCAATTTTGTGTCTTTTGTTTACATTTTTGTTATGTGATGGTCTTGAAAAAGTCATAGACGTTTTATTTTGGATTCCTAATCTTTTATTTCTGCTACGTTTCAAATGGCTTTTAAAGTGGGACTTGTTTTTAACCACCTGGAATGCACTGTAAACCCAAATAAGTTGGTAATCAGGTAATCAGTAATCAAGTTAAGCAATTCAAAGTTTAAGTAAGCAGAATTAGCAGATTTTTATTTTACTCATACATTTTTATTACTCTTAACTTAAACTATTTGAGTCAGCTAATTCATACATTTAACTTTATTATCATGTAATCTCAATGTAAAGGTTTGACAGCTAGTGGTCGAAAAAGGTACTGCAGTCTAAATTCGAAATATTGGAGATCGTTGTTTCCCCCGCCCCCTCCTCCTCAGACTTGATACTCACGCGGGTTGCCAGCTCTAGGACACGCAACAGGAGCGAGCGCAATTGACAATGAAAGCCACACTGTAAGTTAATGAGTTGATTTATCCGCGTTTTAATATGCTCTCATTCATAGAGATTTTTAGATGGATGCTGGGGCATTTTAGGTCGGGTAGAATCTGCGATCTCTGACCCAGTTTGTTTGCTGGCTTCCATGGCTACAATACGCTGTTTTCCGCCAAATGGCAACCTGAGGTGTTGAAATACAATTAAGTAAACTGGCAGTGTGCGGTTTCGCACAGACCAAAACAAAAACGTACATTCCGACACGGAACGCACATTTCAAAGTAGAATAACTGGCTGTAGCATTGTTTTTCTGAGAAACAAGTAGGTCAATTTAGCATGTTTCCTAAATATCTGCAAACATATAGTACTTTTATGCTTTAGTACAGTTAAAAACTTACATACAGCACCTTTAAATATTCTTAGTAGTGGAAACGTAGCTAGGTTTAACTAGCTAATTCAGTAAATGCTAACTTGCTATTTGGCAACACAATGCTTGAACAGCATTAGCATAGCACATGCTTATTGAATATGGCAATATAGAACATTTAATATCTTTTCTTAAACCAAGCTCGTGCTGCACTTATCACCATGATGGTAACCCCCAAAAAACCCAACATAACTCTTCTAAATGAGCACAGCAAAACATTAAGCACTACTAAATCTCCCACTTAACATTAATCTTGCACAAAAAAAACAAACATTATATAACACTTAATTTTAGCATGTATTCTCCCTTTTGAGTGTCATGGCAAAGCATGCTGGAAAATAGTAATCCCAGCCCAGTTTCAGTTCAATTTAATTTTGTCTAAATTAAATGAAACAAGTTCATAAAACTCAAAACAATTAAACAATTCAGATTACTTACATTTTGTGAACTCACAAGAAAAAGTTCAAATACTCATAAAAGTAAATTTGATTGAACTACTTTGTTTAATTTAAGTTTACCCTACTCAAATTAATCAGTTATTTTGAGCATTAGGGTTTACTCTGTGGACTGGATTGTGAAATGTGGGCATTTAAATAAAAGGATGTTATGTTGTGAAAATTGCAAATGTTTTGTCTTCCTAAAAAATGTATACCGATGTCATTAATAGCATGCTTAATTGCATGTTGTCTTTAAATCAAGTTGCAATCTGTTTCTGAAAAAAAAAAAATATATATATTTTATATTTTATCAAAGGACAGCCAAACTTTTACTTGAGCTCATCCTTTTTAAGGGGCCTTTTATATGCTTTTGAAGCATTCAAGTCAAGCCTTTTTTTCGTGATAAGCCTCAAACTATTTTTCAACTTCCTATTTTTGATTATTCGTAAATTGCAGCAGAATGATTTGCTAAAGTGAAACGCTAAACTACTTCTCACCATCTCAAGGTCGGCATTTCAACATGAAAGTAGAAATGTTTGGTAGAATCCGGCATTGCTTTGCAATTGATCGACACTTCCCTTTGAAAATCTAAATATCAACAGCTACATTCAAATGCCTTTTTTTGCATATTGACCTCATACACCTGGGTGGCAAACTATAAAATGACATTTTTTTACGCTGAGATACAAGGACACATTAGTCTACTGGCATGCAGACAGGCAGCAAACAACCCCTTAACTCATTCCTGATTTAGAGGTGCAACTGCCCCCGTCATTTATAAAGAGATGTGTAAAAGTCAAATACGTTTTTTAAAGTAGCGGCATTTTAACAGCATCCATTATTCATTTGGCTGTTTTAAATTATTAATCTATTCATAAGGAGACTCAATTATACTCTGAAAACAGAAGCTGAGCCTGTACACGATTTTCTTTTTTTCAAGAGATGACCTACATTAAGAAGCGTTCATGTTCTTATTATTTTATCTTTGTAGCATAACGCTATTTGCTGCATTCATAATACATCTCTCATGATGAAAATAAAGACATGTCTTATGAAGCAGAAGGAAGAAAATGCATTTCTTACAGGCTGCATATACCATGTAGGCATTTTCAAAGATACAACTTGAATGCGTTTTGCTTTAACATGCTATTCTTTTGGCGTATGTGACTATTATCATTAATTTAAGATGTTTTTCTTTGCTTCGGTGTGTAAGAGTCATCTATGATTCATATTACACAGTCGAACATTGTTTGGCTCTGCTATATAGTTGGCCACTGGAAATTAAAATCTGCACAGGGCATTTATATTTGCAGTTGTATGGCACCTTCAATGCAGACCATTTGGTCCAAATAATGAATATTAAAATTTTCTGAACACAATCAACTTAACAGCGTTATAGAAAATATCTTATAATAATATATCTTATTATTGTTTTTCAATTATCTGATTTCCCAAATGTTAAATTCAATGCAAATATATATGTTAAGTGGCTTACTGTAATGAAGTTGACCTACTTTTCATGTCCTGCTAAAATTATTTTTATCAATATTATGTGTGTGAATTGATTTGTATTTGCTGTTAAAGTTTAACTTGTGATGTTTCTGTTCTCTGGCCTAGTAATTTAAAGGGATGTTCCCCCAAAAATGGGTTACCCCATGATTTACTAGACCTCAAGCCATCCCATGAAACGAAAATGCGTATCAATAATACGAGCGTACCATGGCGTGGAATGTATACACCAAAATGAGTTTTGGCGTGCATATGGTACGCAGTTTTTCGCGTGCATATGATGCACACTTTATGGCGTATTATACGCACGAACCAACCAACCCCCCCACCCCCATCCTACCCAAGAGCGTGTCATATTGTAAGCTCCATCCGTTAGCCCAAAAACGGAATCTAACGGCTTGGTTGAAGGATTCTGCGTGTAAGCCTTTTCAGCATTTCTGTTAAATTCACTTAAATTATTAATATCTAATTTTAAATCTGACTCCATAAATAAAGTTATCTGACTCCAATTTTATGTGACTTCGTTCATTTTGTTACGTTTGTAATTTAACAGCTGGTGATTCGTTGTGATTTCATTTGGATCGTTGATTTTTCTTAGTATATCTTATTTTCAAATATTCGTTCATCAAGGGACCCGATATCGCACAGAAACAGACGCATTGCGATTCGCGCGTTCACGGACACAAACTGTCCAGTTCTGATATTAGTCAGAGGATTGCAGAATGAATATTTTACGGAAGCTGCAACTTGCTAATACAGTGATAGTCAGAAATCAGATTATCCCAAAATGATGTGCTCCATACTCCAGTCATTGGGTCCTCAGTTTGATCTATCCTGGCAAAAAATTTGCGGAAATAAAGGACTCCACATTGATCCATACTAGAATAATGATTTCAGAATAATACAAGATAAATCAAGATTAACATTTATTTTGGCCAGACAGAACTTAAATAAACATAATTAAACACGAATCCATGGTACACAACTTTCCGCATAAAAATATTAAATACCATTACAAAGTAATATGAAAATAGTTTCAAAGAGTCATTATATCTGGCACAGTACACACAGTGTGTGTGAGTGCCTCTCGGACACTGACACAGCACGGCATGGGGGCTCTGGCTACAGAATGTTCCCAAATGGCAGCTCTGCTACCCTTCCTTAAACACCCAGACCAGAACAAAGGGTGGTAAATATTTGCAACACAGCACCTAGTTTGGGGGAGAGGATCAAATATCTTTGAAGAGACCACTCAAAAAGGGAGAACATAATTCTCATATGTTTCAATCTTTCTCATCCTACCAGTGGCTACAATGAAGTTGAGACCATTTTACCAATCGCACTGAGACCTTTAAAAAGATACCACACATGAAAGGGGAAAAACAGTAGATTTACAAGATACATCATCTGTGGTATATCTGCATTCTGTGACTTGAATCAGGGGGAGGGAAGGGGGAAGGGAGAGAGGGAGAAGGCTTTGGGCAGGCCGATGTCCTACACTCTTTCTGTGAGATCTTCTCTCCAGATTAGTGAGTTTTATTGTTCTATTGCAGGGGGTTGGATCTTCAACTTTTGTCTCAGCAGTAAAACCGATTCTTACATGCACGCGAAAAACTCATTTTGGCGTATACATTCTATGACATTGCGCACTCATATTATTGATACGCATTCTCATGTGATCGTGTTGGTATATGACATTCTTCTTTCAGACGAATACAATCGGAGTTATATTAAAAGATGTCCTGGCTAATCCAAGCTTCTGCTTTTAAAATAAAAAACAATTAAAAATAAAATAAAAATAACAATTTTTACTAATAAAATACATAATTCTGAAACGTCCTGTAAAAGCTGATCAATCACCCCTTTAACTACATTAGTTAACATGAACTAATAATGAACTGTACTTCTACAGCATTTATTAATCTTTGGTAATGTTAATTTCAACATTTACTAAATTTGTTAACGTAAGTTAATGCACTGTCAACTAACATGAACAATGAACAGCTGTATTTTTATTAACTAACGTTAACAACGATGAATAAATACTGTAACAACTGTATTGATCATGTTAGTTTAACTAACTAATACATAACTGATGAAACCTTTTTGTAAAGTGTTACCATATGAACTTAAAATAGCCATTTTAATATTTTTGCCGGTAAAATATATAGATAATAAATGCATTGTAAAGTACCTAATGTTAACAAACGTTTATTTATTTTAAAACTATTTTTTTTTTTTTTTACATAAAACATTAACAGGCTGTAACAAACTATTTGTAGGATCAATCCTCATTATTAAAACATGCACTGCACTATGCCCATCACATTTGTTACACAATATCTACAATCAAATATTCCTTCAAAACAATTTGTTTTTGGTGGCAACTCCATTGAACATGCATGAGCTCAAGAAAATACTTTTTTCATTTGGACCTCACCGTACTGATAATGCCAAACCTATTATGCAAATTGGCAAAGTTGGTCTTTTAAAGAATAGAGCATTTTTCAAAATTCATTTGGCTCGGCTGATTAAGGAATTATAGCTGTGGTTTTGGAGGGAGGAGGGGTTTCGCCCCAGTGAGCGCCACAGTCTGTTAACGGTGAACAATGTTGTGTTTTTAAGAGTAATTTCACAGATCTGCTCTCTGAAGCAATGAAAGCGGCAACTAGGTCTGAACCTCTTACCCCGTCTGGGCTGTGAAAGTGAAAGGTGCAATACAATTAATCCTGCAATCATTACCTTGATAACAAAAGTTCTTTTGATATTTCAGCCGGGCCCAGGGTCTACCTGCATACTTTTGCATATTGCTGGAACATGGTAATATTATTCATTTCAGTGTTTGATTTTTAAGGTCTTTTTTTTGTTTTGTAAATTAGGCCTATACAATTCTGATAGTGTGTTGGGTCACCACGTCCCATGTAAATTCAGTGTAAAAAAAAAATAATTGTACAAGGCAAAACTGGTTGAAAATCACTGTCTTGTGGCAAGGCTTAAAGGGTTAGTTTACCCAAAAATGGAAGTGAAATGGAATTTTACTTTGGAACATTGCTTTTATGATGGATAGATGCACTTTTTTGGGCTTCAAAAAAATGGTACCATTCACTTTCATAAGCTTAGAAGAGCCATGATATTTTTCTAACTTCAATTGTGTTGAAAGAATGAAGGCTGAAAGAAGAAAGGGTCATTCCGTGTCAACTCAACCAATGAAGAAGAACTTTGGAAAAACAATACTTATGGCACTCAGACAGGTATTTTCTATGCAATTGAGGTGATAGGAAAAAAACGAGATACATTTCTAGTTTCAACATTATTTATTCTTCAGATATTCCTTTTTAAATATAAAAAGTATCAGCTGTGTGCAAAATGACCCACATTTGGTTTTCGACCACTGAAATTTACCAGTTTACTCATGGAGCCCCATTAAGATCTCTCTGGGAATGAACCATCGAGGGCCTTTAAAATTAAGAAACCAAAAGGAAAGTTTGTTAAGAGCAGAATCTAAAAAGGATATTAAGATATCTTTAATACTCCTAGAGTTACAGGCATTCAAACTTGAGACAAAAAACACAAGAACTGCTTTTTTCCCATGTCACCGTTGGCATATAATGCAACAAAGATTGATAAAGTCAACAGATTTTACTAATAGACCTACGAATCTCTGTGTAAAAAATAAAATAATAATGCTGCCATCTTTCTAAAGTTATATTTACCCCCTGTAATTTGGCTCCAGATCTCGGGTGAAATTTTTTACATTTTGCCCCCTTCTACAAAACAGTGGATTACTCAGTAAATATACATCCAGGGGATCTAATATTTTGGCTTTCATCACTATTTATGTCTTTCTACAGAAAAAAATATTAACAATTAATAATTTCTGAAATGTGGTTGAATGACCCGAAAGTCATGGCTTGGTCACATTTATGTCCTAATTGAACTAAGGCCTAATCCTGGCTTAATCTAAACCCTGTCTGTGAAACCAGGCCTTTAATATTTATACAAATTTCAAATTGGAACATTTATTTTTAAGAGTGAAGGTTGAATCTCAAAACATTTAGCGTCTTGTCAGTGTCGGATATGCTGTGACAAATCTAAGCGCAAAATAAGATCTGACATGAGTGCGTCTACAGCATGTGAATCAGGATAAATGATCTTCCACTTGAGACTTTATAACAAATATTCTGGTTTATGTTGAGATGTCCATCATTCCCTAGAGAGTTTATATTTTATGTAGTGCTTGATCAAATAGATTTCATGTCTTTGAGCGTGTGACTTTCATCTCTGCTGGAGGCCTGAAGAAATTCACACTGAGAGACTCTCTCGTTCTTTGGTATCACGCCATCGTGTTTGTTTCTGTATGTATAAAGTTTTGCATTGGCCCCTCAGTCTTGTAGTAATTGAATCTTTGTGCAGAGACAGAAAGAAATAGAGAGATGAAGTCTGAGACTGGTGGCTTATTCCCAGAAGGCCGTTGTGCCCCATGTCGCAGCCACAGTGTCGCCAAACCTCTCTCTGACATTTGAGACCTCACTGCACTCGCTTACAGGTCTACATCTACACACACTTAGTACACATACATGCCTACAGTAAATCAAGCTGAACAGTTATTAAATAGACTTACATTTTCTGAAGAACTTGAGTGCTGATTGCATTTACAAAACTCAATGCCACAGTTCAAGGTTGTTTTCGGTTGCCCATGTCAATAGAGCCAACCTCCAAGTCTCAGTGACATTCTGATCTCTAGATATGGCATTGGTCCCTCATTCAGTGCAAGTCTATTGGTGTTTTTTCTTCTGTCAGGTGAAAATCTTAATTCGATTGCTTATAAAAGAAGAGCAATAGTTATCCAGAAAAAATGTAATGCTTCATTCAAATCTCCAATCCTATAAACAGTTGTTTCTAAACTGGTTTGACTATGGAACCAGGGGTGTAGAATTTAGTAAGGACGCTGGGGACGTGTCCCTACCAATATCCAGTGACACTGATTTGTACCTAACAATAATTTCAATAAAAAATGTAAATATATTTATATATAACCACTGTTTTCTGACTGTGTCTTGTAAATTCTATGTATTACTTATTTTATTTAACCAGAAAACATCTCATTAAAATAAAAATCTCTTACAAGAGCGTTCTGTGAAAAATGTGCAATTCCTAGCACACAAATGGTTAATAGATCTGAGTCCCTCCTCCCGAACTCACATTGCTACTGCGATTGGCTTTGTTTTTTCTTTCTAACTTGTGAGAGGCCGTAGCTACATTTGGTTGTGCGAAGCGGCAAAGCTCCTCGAAACCTATATACGAAACCCTTTTTTCAATATATGACAATCAAGGGATAAGTGGCAAACCTAAACGAGTGAGAAAGTGAGTGTGTGTG
Organism: Rhinogobio ventralis; assembly: GCA_039654625.1. NCBI lineage: Eukaryota > Metazoa > Chordata > Actinopteri > Cypriniformes > Gobionidae > Rhinogobio > Rhinogobio ventralis. The sequence goes on along the minus strand of CM077217.1, from coordinate 9,581,459 downwards.
AAACCCTACATTATGGGGACAAAATGTCCCCACAAAGATGGCTATATCTTGAAAAAATGTTGGTCCCCATGAGGAAAATAAATCACACTATTTATGTAAAAATGCAGAAAGTTTTGTGTGATGGGTAGGTTTAGTGTAAGGGGATGGATTACACAGACATAATGAATTTCATAACTGTATTAAGTCCCCATAAAACATGAAAACACAACATTGCTTGGTCTTGTTGAAGTGAGAGGCCTGTTTGATAAAGTTGAAACCCTTGTCAGGCTGCTTTTAGTCATCCCAGTCTCATTAGCTGAGGCTGAAAGAAGCTTCAGTGATTTAAGGAGACTCAAAACATGGCTCAGAACAAACTGGCCAATATTGATGTGAAACAAATATGCCAACAGTTCATTTCTGTTAAGGACAGACACAGACATGTGTTTGGCTTCTTCAAATAGCAAGGAACAAGACAGTAGACACATTGATTATTGCATTGCAGTATGAACGAAGTAAAGTTACGTTTCTTTCAAACTGCCTCCTTGTCTTTATTAGTTACCTGTAACAATTAATTAACATATTGTTAAAGGAACACTCCACTTTTTTTGAAAATGGGCTAATTTTCCAACTCCCCTAGAGTTAAACAGTTGAGTTTTACCGTTTTCGAATCCATTCAGCCGATCTCCGGATCTGGCGGTAGCACTTTTAGCATAGCTTAGCATAGATCATTGAATCCTATTAGCCCGTTTGCATCTCGCTCAAAAATGACCAAAGACTTTCGATATTTTGTGATTTTCTAGACCGATATGACTAGGAACTATACTCTCATTCCTGCGTAATAATCAAGGAACTTTGCTGTCGTACCATGGGTGCAGCGGCGCAATGATATTACACAGCGCCTGAAAATAGTCCCCAGCTAGGTAACTTCCAACGTGACCGGCACTAAGTTTGTATAGTTGCAGAGGGCAAATTAGGTAGTGGATTTACCTGTGCGATTAGCCATGGTTCTGTGTGTTGTAAAGGGCTGTGATAGTAAGTCGAAGGTGTACTCTACCATCATGTTTCACAGAATACCAACGAAAAACAAGGAACGAAAGAATCAATGGTTGGCTGCTCATAAATATAAGCTTGAAAATGCATGCTGACAGTATGCATTCTAAATCTTTGAGTCATGCTTTGTAATGATTGCAGGAATCACTTACTCTAGCGATAGCTGGCCGTCAGGTCCACTTGGCATAGGATGTTTTTTCCAGTTTATTTTGTCAAACCGAAAAAAAGAATTTGACTACTGCAGGATACAGCATCACTAAGTCCTCGGTTGTTGCGACACATGCCACTTCCTCATCAAGTAGATCAACCTTTGCCATCGATGATGAGACCTGGTCCCACTCGCTACAACACAGGCACTCAATTTCGTTCGGCATAGGTTGGCAAGCCCCACACCTGCACCACCAGTTCGAATCTGCTCTCCTCCTTCTTTCTGCCCCAGTCTGTTCAGCCACACTTTCTTGCCTTTCACATTTCAAAAGCTCATCTTCAGTGTATTCCGATTCAAATAGATATGGTTCAGGATCTGCACTAAAGTAAATATCTTCTGAATCGTCAAATGTCTCCATGGTTACAAGGTACGCTCCTTGTGCAAGCAGGTTGTCACGTTGGTTATGTTGACAAAGTTCCTTGATTATTACGCAGGAATGAGAGTATAGTTCCTAGCCATATTGGTCTAAAAAATCACAGCTTTTCATTTTCCGTCGGTCTTAGTACAGAAGAGTCAAGTTTTAAATAGGAAAAATATTGAAAGTCTTTGGTCATTTTTGAGGAGTGAGATGCTAATGGTCTAATCAGACTCAATGATTCCTGTGTTCCTTTTAAGGTCAATATAGACTAAAAATTTAAAAATCAAACTTACACCCTTGCATGGAACCGACATTTCCCCCGTGGCCATTAATTCCTAAAAATAAAAATTAAATACAAATGTTATATATAGAAATTATAATACATTTGTTTTTAATAACCAAGCATTCACATTGTGTATTTACATTGTGCACAAATTATACTTCCCTTGTGAAAAAGTTTATTTAAGTGTGCTATTAGTATACTTCCAAATCTAAACTACATCTACTTTTTATGTACTTCTCAGAAATAAAATTGCACTTAAGTATACTTGATTTATACTGACAGAAAATTCTAAGTATATTTGGCCTATACTTGTACCCTTGTAACCTCTTGATCGAGATATACTTAAAAGTATAATTAAGTATTGTAATTATACCTGACTTATAGTTGTTTACTCTTTTGATTAAGTAGGCTATTAAATATTTATTAAATACAGATATGTTCCTAATTCTGAGTATCTGAATTTTTGTGTAGGCTAGTCCACTGGTAGTGTACACAGGAATTTACTTCAGATCTACTTTACTCTTACCCCACCACTGACTGTATTTTCCAGCAATCCATATTTTCACTGTTATACAGTAGGGGACGCTATTTTGCATCTTCTAGTACAGAATCTCCGGATCAAAACACAGGTGAAGAAGCAGAACAAGTGATAGAAGATTGCTTACACGCATGTAAAATAACATGATCATCAACAGTAAACAGCATATAAGTTCAAAACTGCCTAACTTTACTGAATTAAATGTTGAAGCTAGTACAAATGAGGAATGTAGCTGTGAACTAGTTGTGCACTTAAAGTTTACTACTGTTACACTTACAGTACACATATACTTTTTTATATATACTAAAAAGCAGGCCAATTTAGTCCCAAGCAGTATTGAAATAGTACACTTACAAGTTTATTACTAGTACACTGATATTAGTATACTTACTACATAAAGTATACTTAAAAATATACTTGAACATTACTTAAGTATACTTCATAAAATGAACTTGAAGTATACTTATTTTTCGTAAGGGTTGGCTAAATGCTGCGATTCAAAGGATAGAGACATTTGGACATACAAAAATATCTGCTACACTTCCAGTTATTTTAGAAACCCTGTATTTTTAAAGAATCTACAGGTGAGTGGTCATTTTAAAATGGAAATCAAAATGATGTTTGGCCTTCTGAAGTGTTTATGAGGGTTAAGCATAGGCAGTAACTTCTGGGCTTGTGTTTGAATCCATAAACCTCAAGCTACAAGACCAAGAGATAGTAAGTAGAGTGTAGCACAGTTTCAAAACATCCCTGTTTGTCTAACCTACTTTCTTCATGTATTATTCTTTGTTTCAAACCCCATTTGAGGTTTATGTTTTCTCATTCCCATGTATTTCATCATTTAGAGACAATAGTCCATTGGTCCTCCAGTCTGGAAGAGTTAGAGCCTGTTGAAAAAGTAAAAAATTTGTTGAAAAAAAAAAAAAATCACATTGCCAGGGGAATAAATAGCGGGCCAAGCAACTGGCATTGAGATGAATGAGAATTTTAACAGATATCTCCAGGTGTTATAGACCTCCTTGGTATTAACTCACCACGTCACACCATATTCCCAATTCATAACTTACACAAACCTTCCCCAACCTCTAGGGAACCATACCACCTTTGGTCCTCCTCATCTGGGAATGGGGAAATGAGTTTCAGATCGATAACTGGAATGAAAACAGATGTACACTAGTGGTGGGATGGGTTTAGGTCTTTATTAGAGAGTCATTTACCAACATACCATCAACGGGCGTGTGTATGGAGGGCGGAGGGACCCGGCGGGGTGATGCTGAGCCGACAGACTGAATTTGTTGAGTCAGTGGAGCAGGGAAATGATGTCTGATAAATGAAATTGAAACAGCCTCCCTGCTCAGTGTTCCTTATTCTCTCCATCTCTCCAATGAGCTCAAGATTTTCTTTCGACTTTTCGCTCCAAATACCGCGTTGCTAGTTGGATGCTGCAGAAATACGAAGCAACTTGTACAGAGGCCTGTAGTTGCATTGAAAAACTGACAAGCGTGGAAGCCATGGTACAAAGTGAGATGTCTCTGTCATTACACCTGCAGCTGGACTCTCTATGGTAACACCACACTGTTAATTTTTGGGTGTGTTGCAGTTACCTGATTTGCATATTTTGCATTAGTGAATTTCTACTTTGAAGCCACTTTTGATGTTTTTACTGCTTTAGTTTATGTAGGGCCCTGTGAAATGTGTATTTTTCCTAAAGTCTGTTTTTTTTTCCCATTTTAATTGTGTGATATTTATTAAAAAACAAAGTTTTAATAGTTGTTCTTTTATTTTATTTATGAAGTACATTCTTATGGAAGCTTGTTTCCGCCACAAGAAGAAAACATTTTAAAAGATAATTGTGACTTTTTACCTCACAATTGCGAGTTTACATCTCACAATTTTGACTTTTTTCCCCTCAGAATTGCATGATATAAAGTCGTAACTGCATGTGAGATATAAACTCGCAATTGCAAGAAAAAAAGACAGAATCGCGCAATTCTGACTTTATTTCTTGCAATTGCAAATAGCGATTTTTATTTTTTTTGTCTGGACAGTGTATATTATATTATATTACAATGAAATATTGTACAACAGAATGTATTGAAGCTTGTTTCCACCACAGAATAAAAAAGGTAATTGCTTTTTTTCCTCGCTATTGCAAGTTTACACCTCAGCATTGCATGATATAAAGTCCAATTCTGTGAAAAAAAAAGACAGAATTGCTCATTTAAATCTTGCAGTCTGACTTTATAACTCACAATTGCGAGGGAAAAAAGTTAGAATTATGAGATAAATGTATTTTTATTTTTTATTCTGTGGCGGAAACAAGCTTCAATACATTCTATTGTACAATATATAATTGCAATATATACACTGTCCAGCCAAAAAAAAAGAGTCTATGATTGGATCATTATTGCAGTGATTATTATGTTTCTAGCATGTTATATATTTGGTGACCATTCTACTAACCCTAATTGGAGTGTGTAGCTTTCATTTCTTAAACAACCACATAGGAAGACACATCATGGACATATTCCAGGATGAACAGGATGTCAAGATTCATCAGGCTCAAATTGTTAAAGAATGGTTGGGAGCATGAAGAATCATTTTCACACATGAACCTCTGAGTCCAGACCTTAAATTCATTGAAAGTCTTTGGGATGTGCTGGAGGAGACTTGACAGAGTGCTGGACTGCTTTGTCAATACAAGATCTTGACCAAAAATGTATGCACCTCAAGACCATCAAGATTTGCATATTTAATTATTTTTTTTTTTGGGCCGGGTATTTCTGTCACAGTTTCGTCAAGTTCAAAAGTTTGGTTTAAATCATAGGGTCCTACACTCTAAATATGGTGGGTTGTCTCAACCCATGTTTGGGTCAAATATGGACAGACCCAACCATTGGTTTAAATTTAATTAAATTTTAACGGTTGGGTTTGTCCATATTTGACCCAAACATCGGTTGAAACAACCCACCATTTTTTAGAGTGTACATTACACCTGCAGCTAGACTTTCTGCTGACGTTTTTTGGACACGCACATTTACCTGATTTGCATCTTTTGCATTACTGAAATCCCGCTTTGAAGCCATAAACTTTCTTGACGTTCTTACTACTTTAGTTTGTGTTAATTGAGTCTTCAAGCCCATCATTTGATGTCAAAGATACTAGCTGTGTCCCCAAAGATTTACTTCATGTGGACTTATGGTCTTTCTTGTGGATTTTTTCCACTTCTATGAAGTCCAAAGAGTGTTAGGTTGTCCCCTTTGACATTTAATGATTCAAAAGGGTGTCTGTGAGTGCCTCATTTGTGCCCTTGAAGTACCCTGGATGTGTCTTTTTTTTTTGAATTCATGAGTCTACTACCCATCAGTCAATGTGGCACTAGGGTGTGAACTCTGAAAATGACCAAAGGACTGAGAGTGCCATTTAGGTCAGGACAAAGGCTTTATAATGTGGATTTATCTCAAGCTTATCCTCTAATGTACTCTAAATAGGCTGTACTTGTTTGTTCTGCCTTTGAAAAAAGACCATAATATAACCAGGACACATCTAATCTGCTTCAGTGTTTCCTCTGCACCCGCAAGAACATGTTCTTATTGTTGCAGTTCTAATTTTTAGGTCTAATTTTAGTGCTGCATCAGAAATCGAATACTTCTCTACTATATAGTATGCGAAAAACAGTACGACAACAGAGTAGTATGTCCGAATTTATAGTATTCGAAAAACAGTAGGCGAAAAGTCCCCGGATGACTTCCTACTTCCAGCGAGATTCTGAAGTGTGTATTCGATGGACACTTTACTATCCCATGAGGCCACGGGAGAGGATTTATGAATTGAAGTGAAGCGACACAACTGACGCTGGTAGGTCATGTAATAATGACAACATGGCGGATGTGGTATGTCTGGATTAAATTCATACTACACATTCATACTATATAGAACATACTTTTTTAACGGTTGCAAAGTAAGTTCAAATTCAAATGCAGTACCTACTCAGACAGGTGGTATGTGTCAAAGTAACATCCACATGGATGGCAGGACCCAAGGTTTCCCAGCAGAACATTGCCCAAAGCATCACACTGCCTCCACTGGCTTGGCGTCTTCTCATGCTTTCTGGTGCCATGTGTTCCCCAGTTAAGCAACGCACCCGGCCATCCACATGATGTAAAAGAAAACTTGATTCATCAGACCGGGCCACCTTCTTCCATTGCTCCGTGGTCCAGTTCTGATGCTCACGTGTCCATTGTTGGCCTTTCGGCGGTGGACAGGGGTCAGCATGGGCACCCTGACTGCTCTGTGGCTATGCAGCCCCATACGCAACAAACTGAGATACACTGTGTATTCTGACACCTTTCTATCAGAACCAGTATTAACTTTCACATTAGGGCCGTGCAAAGGGGGTGGCCCGGTGGCTAGAGCCACTGCCCCTCTGTCCTCATTGGCTGAGGTTCCCCTAACTCACCCCCAGAAGATTCCCATAAAAGCGTTCTGTTCTGCTAAAGATCCACAAATTCCGCTAATCCGCTCCGTGTTTTCCTGCTCGCTCCGCTCTGTCGTGGAGACGATAGTTCCAGAATGTCGTCCTATTAACAGGTAGATTACAAACTACAATCCACATTACAGACAATAATTAGTCATTTGGTAGTTTGTTTTTGTATTTCTGTCGGTAATGTTTTGCTCCTGGTCTTCTAATAGTGCTAACAACTTATGCAAAATATTCACGTTCTTGGAAGATAATTAATTGTCTAATCAAATTATTATACCTGATCTGATCTAATATAGCTAAATAACACCAGATTTGCTGTTGTCGGCACACTTTGTAGACAAAAACTTGAGAAAGTGAGAAAGAGCAAAGGGAGGCTAAAGTCAGTTCAACATTGCAAATATGGGTTCAAAGCTCCAGCATGCCAGCAGGTAAATCATCATATAGAATATTTAGCAGACAGTTTGTCACACTTTAACTCCTGTAAAGTATATTTCCTATTATAATCAATTGTGAGTTAATACTAGTATCTATAACATAAATCATATTTATAATGTTTTATTAAGACCATATTAATAGTATACACAATAAAACAAAAGTTAATATACTATAAATGTTCTAAATGAGTTGTATCTTAGCATAGTAGGTGCTTTTCAAAAAATATATACTGTATGTTTGTATTAAACATTGCTGGAGCAACAGATTTTCTGTGATAATAAATCATAAAAATGGTTTGTTTGTTTAAAAATCTGGTAACACTTTACAATAAGGTTGTATTAGTTAACATTAGTTAATGCTCTGTTTTAACGTTAGTTAATAAAAATACAGCTGTTCATGGTTTGTTAATGCTAAATCACAGTGCATTAACTAATGTTAACAAGATTTTAAATATGCATTAGTAAATGTTGAAATTAGCATTAACAAAGATAAATAAATGCTTTAAAAGTGCGGTTCATTATTAGTTCATGTTAACTAATGTAGTTAACTAATGTTAACTAATGAACCTTATTGTAAAGTGTTACCAAAAATCGTATAAATGTATGGGGTGGCGAGGGGGGCCTTTTACCCCACAGACACACAAGGTCAAACCAGCATTGGGCAAAAGACACAGTATTGATACAAATACGTTAGCTAAAATAATTTTTTAATCATGTCTTAGTTAATACTTGTTCAAAACAATCACTTTAGCAAAGTATGTACTATTTTCTGTTTATTTTGATAAATAAAAGAATTCATTATTGTTCAATAAATATACTGTCATTAAAATATGTTAGTATAAAAATATATTTTAAAAATACAGAAACAAAAATTATTTAAAAGTAAACATTCTGAAAGCATTGAATGATAATTCAATTAATTAAATATATAATAATAATTTTTAATAAAGCTTTACAGTAGTAACAAATAATTAAAATATGCTATTTTATTATATGATTTGATTAATATCATATTTTTAAATATTATGTTTCATTATAAATATGATGATTATCTCTAAGGTGAACACCCAACTTAATATATGATATTTCCCATCTAAATCTAACCATGTCATGTCAACAAATGGAAAGTCAGCCGCTGTTTATTATCATGTTAATTATTGTCTTTTACCCCAAATACCATACTTTTACATACTCTTCTATTATTGAAAAACTGTTGCTTTAATTACCTTGAACAAAACTGAAAATCATTAACAAGACCTTTGTTTCAAAATATATTCAATAGTTTTAGCAATTCTCATTTGCTACATAAATCTACAGCATTTTAAAAAACATTAAATATGAGATCAAATTAGTGCAGAATCAACTTTTTAGAGGAGTAATTACAACAACATACATTGAATTAGCACTAAAACCCAACAACTGTTTTGATTTTGAATTTGATTGTAAAAGGTTTGTTATTCATTCTCTATATTAAGATGATACTCAACCCCCTTATAGTGCCCCTTTTTTTGGTTTGGGCCACTGCCCCTCAAAATGTCTGTGCACGGCCCTGTTTCGCATTAACTTTCGCCTTCGCTCCCCACATGCATCAATGAGCCTTGGCCGCTCATGACCCTGTCACCGGTACACCACTGTTCCTCCCTTGTACCACTTTTGATAGATACTGACCACTGCAGACCGGGAACACCCCACAAGAGCTGCAGTTTTGGAGATGCTCTGACCCAGTCGTCTAGCCATCACAATTTGTCCCTTGTCAAACTCGCTCAAATCCTTACACTTGCACATTTTTCCTGCTTCTAACACATCAACTTTGAGGACAAAATGTTCACTTGCTGCCTAATATATCCCACCCACTAACAGGTGCCGTGATGAAGAGATAATCAGTGTTATTCACTTCACCTGTTATAACGGTCATAATGTTATGTCTGATCGATGTATACATTTTATAATTCTCATTAGATTCTCAACTGTCATTCAGTAATTATTTACTCTATTGCAGTGAAACATTAATATGAATAAACCGTAATGAATAAATGCATTACTACCATAATGTGCGATTAGTACAACAAATAATAAAATGATGTATTTTATTTATTTTAATTTAGTCTATATTTAGTATAACGTCTCGGTTACGTATGTAACCCTCGTTCCCTGAAGGAGGGAACGGAGACGCCACGTCGGAGTACCGACGAATAGGAATCTCGCTCGCGAGAGCCAATCTACTTCGAGTAAAACTAAACGAGCCAATGCACATTGGCATGCAATGATTGCACCAGGTGCTCATGCCACGCAGCGCGGGTATAAATGAGACACAGGTGTTTGCATCAAGTTAGCTTTTTGCTGAGGAGCCGAGTAGGTAGACGGCACCCCAGCAGGGTGCAGAGGGCATGGCGACGGGACGTGGCGTCTCCGTTCCCTCCTTCAGGGAACGAGGGTTACATACGTAACCGAGACGTTCCCATTCAGTCGGTCACTCTCGACGCCACGTCGGAGTACCGACGAATAGGAATCCCTACCAAAGCGCCATGGCCTCTGACCCCCGTCCAGAGAAGTCCATCACTGCTGTTCCGCATGACCCGTTCAGTGACTATTGGATAACACTGGGAAAGCGTGCCCTAGTGAGGGGAACGCTGCGGAGCCCACATCGTACCCCGAAGGAGTTATGTGGAGTACAATGCTGAGCCGTAGCCCGCAAAGGAGAGAGGGGGCTCAGTCCCAGTGACGGGAAGGCTCTCCCAAGGGAAAGACACGGGCTTCCCGTAGGAGCGACCGTGGAAAAATATATGGGATCCCCGCAGGGTCACTCATATATCCCCAGCCCAGTACCGGTTCTCAAGGATTCAGCGGTAAGGGGCCTGATGCCAGACGTTCCGCCACGTCCGGCACCGAGGGAGATGGAGGACTCGACAGAGTTTGCTTCTGGAGAATAAAGCGCCGGGGCGCAGCAAGCCGACAAGAGCCAGGGCCTCTCAGTGCTTCTACCCGTTTGAGGTGAGAACACAGGAGGACACTGGCTCTACACGTAGGCTATAGAATCTAGCGAACGTGTTGGGTGTCGCCCAGCCCGCAGCTCTACAGATGTCTGACAGCGAGGCGCCACGTGCCAGCGCCCAGGAGGATGCAACACTTCTAGTAGAGTGTGCTCGCACCCTGAGCGGACAGGGCACACCTTGTGCTTGGTAAGCCAAGGTGATGGCATCCACTATCCAGTGGGCCATCCTCTGCTTGGAGACAGCCTTTCCCTTCTGCTGGCCTCCGTGACAGACAAAGAGCTGATCTGAGGTTCTGAAGCTTTGAGTTCTATCCACGTAGATCCGCAGAGCGAGGACGGGACAGAGCAAAGCTAGGGCTGGGTCTGCCTCCTCCAGGGGCAGCGCTTGCAGGTTCACCACCTGGTCCCTGAAGGGAGTGGTAGGAACCTTGGGCACATAGCCAGGCCGGGGTCTCAGTACCACGTGGGTGTCACCCGGCCCGAACTCTAGGCACGATTCGTCGACCGAAAATGCCTGCAGGTCCCCTACCCTCTTGATGGAGGCCAGTGCGGCCAACAGCAAAGTCTTCATAGACAGAATCTTAAGCTCTGCTGACCGCAAGGGCTCAAATGGGGCATTCTGAAGTGCTCGGAGCACCAGAGCAAGATCCCAAGAGGGTATGGAGGGGGATCGAGGAGGATTTAACCGTCTCGCCCCCCTGAGGAACCTGACGACCAGGTCGTGCTTCCCAACTGTCTTACCTTCTACGTGGTCGTGATAGGCAGATATTGCAGCAACATAGACCTTGAGGGTGGAGGGCGACAGCCTACGCTCCAACCCTCGTTGCAGGAAGGAAAGCACAGACGCGATCGAACATCTTCGGGGGTCTTCTCGGCGAGAAGAACACCACTCGACGAACAGGTTCCACTTCAAAGCATAAGCCTGTCTTGTAGACGGTGCTCGTGCCGAAGTGATGGTGTTAACTACCTCTTGGGGTAAGTCACCTAGAACCTCCGCGTCCCGTCCAGGGGCCAGACATGAAGCTTCCACAGATCTGGACGCGGGTGCCACAGGGTGCCCCGTCTCTGAGTCAGAAGGTCCTTCCTCAGAGGAATCGGCCAAGGAGGGGCTGTCGCCAGGAGCATAAGTTCTGGGAACCAGGACCGGTTGGGCCAGTAAGGCGCCACCAACAGGACCTGCTCCTCGTCCTCCCTGACCTTGCACAGTGTCTGTGCAAGTAGGCTCACTGGGGGAAACGCATATTTGCGCAGCCCCTGGGGCCAGCTGTGCGCAAGTGCATCCGTGCCGAGTGTACCCTCGGTCAGCGAATAGAACCACTGGCAGTGGGACGTTTCTGGGGAGGCAAACAGGTCGACCTGTGCCGCCCCGAACTGTCTCCAAATCAGCTGAACCACCTGGGGGTGGAGTCGCCATTCCCCTGGGAGCGCAGCTCGTGAAAGCTCGTCGGCCACACGGTTGTTCACACCAGGGACATGAATGGCCCGAAGCGACCTCAGACACTTCTGACTCCAGAGGAGGAGATGGCGGGCGAGTTGCGACATGCGACGGGAGCGTAGACCACCTTGTCGGTTGATATACGCAACGGTCGCGGTGTTGTCCGTGCGGACCAGTACATCTTTGCCCCGTAGCAGCCTTTTGAGGCGGCTCAGAGCGAGATGCACTGCTAGCAACTCGAGGCAGTTGATGTGCCAATGCAGGTGCGGGCCCGTCCAAACCCCTGACACTGCATGCCCGTTGTACGTGGCTCCCCAGCCCATGGCGGAGGCATCCGTGAAGACCACAGCATGCCTGGACACCTGTTCCAGAGGCACTCCGGCCCGAAGGAACGAGGGGTCTGACCATGGGCTGAAGGATTGGTGGCAGGCCGGTGTGATGCTCACCCGGTGAGTGCCGCGTTGCCACGCCCATCTCGGGACTCGGCCGTGTAGCCAATGCTGAAGCGGTCTCATATGAAGCAAGCCTAGCGGTGTTACTGCCGCTGCGGCTGCCATATGCCCCAGGAGCCTCTGAAATTGTTTCAGTGGAACCGCCATCCTGCCTTGAAACGTGTTCAGGCAGTTCAGCATCGACTGGACGCACTCCTCTGTGAGGCGCGCTGTCCGTCCGACCGAATCTAACTCCATACCGAGAAAAGAGATCCTCTGCACGGGGGCGAGTTTGCTCTTCTCCCAGTTGACCCGAAGACCCAACTGGCTGAGGTGTCTGAGCACCCGGTCCCTGTGTTCGCACAACTGATCCCTGGACTGTGCTAGAATGAGCCAGTCGTCGAGATAGTTGAGGATGCGAACGCCCTGTTCTCTCATGGGCACAAGGGCCCCCTCCGTGACTTTCGTGAAGACACGGGGGGACAGGGACAGCCCGAAGGGCAGGACTTTGTACTGATATGCTCGACCCTCGAACGCAAAGCGCAGAAACGGCCTGTGTCGAGGAAGAATCGAAACATGAAAGTACGCGTCCTTCAGGTCGATCGCTGCAAACCAATCTTGGGGACGGATGCATTCGAAGATGCGTTTCTGCGTGAGCATCTTGAACGGTAGCTTGTGAAGGCTCCGATTCAAGACTCGCAGGTCCAAGATTGGCCGTAACCCACCGGCCTTCTTGGGTACAATGAAGTACGGGCTGTAGAAGCCTGTCTTCATATCGGCTGGAGGGACCGGCTCTATCGCGTCCTTCGCCAGTAGGACTGCGATCTCCGCACGCAGGACATGGGCGTCTGCGGCGTTCACCGAAGTGAAGCGGACGCCCTTGAACCTGGGGGGACGCCGGGCGAACTGAATCGCATAGCCGAGCCTGATGGTCCGAATGAGCCAGCGAGACGGACTGGGGAGCGCTAGCCAGGCTCGCAGAGACCGTGCAAGCGGGACCAAAGGGACCACCGGCGTACCCACCGTGGGGCAGCGAGGTGGAATACAGGTACCGGGCTGAGGCGGCTGTCTCGTGGAGGCGGCCCGCAGCGAGGTGTGAGTGTGCATTGCAACACTTACCTGATTCCACAGGTGGGCAGAAGGACCGTGAGGGGATCGTCCACTGCTGCCCGCTGGCGAAGGGGGAGGATGAGTGTGGTCCGGGGTTTGACCGGCCACAACCCTCCGAGCCCCCTGGGGACCCGGAGATAGGGGAAACTGCTCTTTTATTGAGAATTTGGCGGAACAGAAACAAAACGGAACACAAGATTCTCCACCCGGCCCTCCTCCGGGGGATGGAGCGGTGCGGTCACCGTCTCCAGAAGAGCAGTCCTCCCCATCTCCAGGTCGCCCGTCTCAGGGCCGCTTGCCCTTGCTCTTGCCACCCCTCTTGGCAGCGGCCTGGACGGGCGGGGCGGCCTGCTTACGCCCGGCTCCACGACGTCGCTTGGGTGGAGGCTGCTGCTGCGACGCGGGAGCGGAGGCAGACGCAGGCGGCCGCCCTCGGCGACGAGCAGGCTGAGGCGCTGCCGGCGGCGGGGTGGAGACAGCAGCTGTCCGCCGTGGCAGGATGTGACTGATCGCCTCAATCTGCTTCTGTGCGGCCGTGAACTGCTGGGCGAAGTTCTGGACCGCGTCGCCGAAGAGGCCGGTCTGGGACACGGGGGAATTAAGGAACCTGATCTTGTCGGTTTCCCTCATGTCAGCCAGACACAGCCAGAGATGGCGTTCCTGGACCACCATAGTGGACATCGCACGACCCACTGCCCGCGCCGTAACCTTCGTCGCACGAAGCGCGAGGTCCGTTGCGGTTCTCAGTTCCTGGAGAACTGCGGGATCGTGACCACCCTCGTGCAAGGTCCTCAGTGCCTGGGCCTGATGGACCTGCAACAACGCCATAGCGTGTAAGGAGGAGGCAGCATCCCCACAAGCCTGGTAGGCCTTTCCGATCAGATCGGACGAGTACCTACAGGCCCGGGAGGGGAGACACGGGTTCCCCCTAGAAGTGGAGTTAGGGCACAGTTGCATGGCAACGGCCCGTTCCACGGGAGGAACCTGCGTGTAACCCTTCTGCGCTCCCCCATCGAGGGTGGTGAGGGAGGAGGAGCCACTGGGCCGGTTTCGGGCAGTGAAAGGTGCCGTCCATGACCTAGTGAGCTCGTCATGCACCTCCGGAAAGAAAGGAACCGGGGTGGGGCGCTGAGAACCAGCACGGGCCACCCCGAGAAACCAATCGTCCAGCCTTGAGGGTTCGGGACACGGTGGAGGGTTCCACACGAGCCCGACTCTCTCAGCGGCCCGGGAAAGCATGGCCATCATTTCCGGATCCGTATCGGGCACAGCGGATCTTCCCGAAGGAGCCCCCTGCGCCGACACGTCATCTCCAGAAACTTCTGACCCTCCCTCCGATGCAGCGATGGACATCCGATCGTCAAGAGGAGCCCCGAAGGATACGGATGGTACACACCTCGTGGGTGGCCCACCGCGTTCCAACGGCAGCTCTACTGGCTGCGAAGTGCGGGAGGAGTGAGGGTTCCCCGGGGGTTGGTTCCCTGGGGGAAGCGCGCTCACCGTAACCCTCAGATCACCCGTGCTACTGCCTGAAGTAACCCTCTGTGGAGGATTAGATCGAGGCAGAGGCACGGGGACTCCACCCCTTACGAGATGGAGTCTCGACCGCAACTCCGAGATGGTCATGTTCCCGCAGTGAGAACATGAGTCATCCACGAGCGCTGCCTCAGCGTGCTGAACGCCCAAACACGAGATACAGCGCTTGTGACCATCCCTCGGTGACAGATAACCACCGCATCCAGAAACACACAGATAGAATGTCATCCTGAAAAGGACGCAAGCTCTATCTGTGTTGCTCTAATAGAAGGACGCTCTCCTTGGTGCTGAAGCACGCAGGGGGAGGGGTCGCGGCGACACAGTCAGGGGATAGTGCAGCCTGACGTGCGCGCTCTCTCTCACACGAAGGCGCTCTCTTACCAGCCGTAAGAACGGCTTTTCAGCGCTCTCCACCTAGCGCACCGAACCAGCTGTGAGAACAGCCTTTGTGTTTGCTCAGAAAAGAGGAAGAGAGATGATCACAGAACCACACGACCCGCTGCAGTGCCGTCACACCAACACCGACTGAAGAGATCGCTTCCAAAAGGGCAGGCTTCTTTCCAGTCAGGACTGCGAAGTAGAGAGTGATATCTGGCTGAACCATCTACCACTCGGCTCCGAAGCAAAAAGCTAACTTGATGCAAACACCTGTGTCTCATTTATACCCGCGCTGCGTGGCATGAGCACCTGGTGCAATCATTGCATGCCAATGTGCATTGGCTCGTTTAGTTTTACTCGAAGTAGAGTGGCTCTCGCGAGCGAGATTCCTATTCGTCGGTACTCCGACGTGGCGTCGAGAGTGACCGACTGAATGGGAACTAAAGTTTATTTAATGTAGTATCTTTTCCCCTTGTGAGTTAATAATGTAATAATAATGCAAAACATTTCAATGGTCCTAAAACTCGTCTTGTTTTTCTTGTTCAATTTAAGCTTTCTGCCTGTTTGTTTGGTGAAATATTGCCCAAACATGTTCTTGACAGGTTTTGTGAGATCTTGTAGCTTTTTGTAGTCTTCATCTGGTTGTTCCCAGTGAATTTGCCACTCACTAGTGTAAACTATAAATTATGTGGGAGGAATTGATCAAATGTTTTAACACAAATTTCAGTGGTACTGTTGTATGTGATTTCGGGTTATTTGGAAAATGAACAGGTGAAGGTACAATAACATCAGTCGGAACAGTTGCTAGCCAGTCCACGATTGCATAACCTTTCACTTTAATCGGCTGTTGGATTTTGCACATTTTGTTTTTCCGAACTTCACATGCATTTTGACAACTTCTTGACATACTTTCTGCCTTCTGCATGCAAATAAACATGACCTGGTTCACTAGTATTCACAGGCTGAGTGCGTTTTGTTCTACTGCTTTGAGGCTGAGAGTTGTGTGAGCTGATGGGGCCGACACCGGCACTGTCAAAGCCTCCATACCTACTTAAAAGTAAATGTGTCTTTCATTTAACATAATTTCCCTGCCACTTTCCCTCTATTAATTCCGTCAGGAATGGTGAATTGCTCTAGAGCCTCAACCAATCAAACGTCACTGCAAACGTGTGTAGATCTCTCATGAAGCTTGACACACCGCTAAAGGAAGGATGGAAGAGCTGTTTGGTACATTTTTAGAATGATGCCTGTCTAAAAACCTCTTTCACTGACCACAAAAGCTTGTCTTTCATAATAGATATAAAGGTAGAGAACAAAAATAAAATGAGGAACCATGTAAAGAAATAATGCTATGCCAACTCTTTTCACAATGGAAAGATGTGATAAAAATAAATGTATTCACAATTTTTTCATAGCAAAATTACACTTCATTAAACTCTCAGAATTTCAAGTATGTATGTGTGATAGTCTTTTTTGCCTTACACTAATGAAATTTTGGGCTTAATTGTCTTGAAAGTATGACATTGCAAAAACATCTTAATGGTTGTAAAAGTCAGCTTCATTTTCTTAATTTCTTTGCTATATTTAGCAAATTAGTGATGTGAAAATCTGTGAGCTTGTTGAGTGTATAAATTGGGTGATTCACTAAATTAGCTCCTTGTTGATTTGGACAGTCAGATTAATGGTGGAACTACAAGCTTTGGAGGTTTCGGGTGAAGGAAAACTGCTCAAACATGGCCCACTACATCTGATTGGAGGGTGGGAAAATAGCTGCCAAGGTGTGCTGGTTTATTGCACAACTGGAATTGATGTCGGGCGTCTCGGTATGTAAAACTTTAATCGAATTGTGGGGGCAGCGCTGGTCCTCAACATTACATAACATAAATTCAGCTCTATAAAGCTATCAGGTGAGAGTGGTGAAGGTTTACAGTATATAGAAGCTTCCAAAAAACTTGGAGAAGTTTTTGTCATCGTCCTTTTTTCAGTTCCCACATA
Organism: Rhinogobio ventralis; assembly: GCA_039654625.1. Classification (NCBI taxonomy): domain Eukaryota; kingdom Metazoa; phylum Chordata; class Actinopteri; order Cypriniformes; family Gobionidae; genus Rhinogobio; species Rhinogobio ventralis. The sequence continues at coordinate 9,564,249 of CM077217.1, read as the reverse complement.
GATAACTGTGTCGAAGCAATTGGAAGTTTAAAGTGGAGGTTGATTTAGATGTCTCTGCCTCAACTTGGACATTTGTGGCCTTTTGGGGCTAGTTCTGCAAACAATTTAGCTAAACAACTAAAAGTAAGAATGCAGTAAAGATTACTACCCTAGAAGGTTCTACAAATAAAGTCTTGTTGATTCTAATTACTCTTACCTTACTGAAAATTAAAGTTGACCAGGTAAATCCATTTTATGGTGAAGGTATTAGGCATGTTTTAGTCACAGTCATGCTGGTTTTAGCTTAGCTACATTGATCAGTTTCTGCAGCTCAGTTTAACCCCCTTGTGTTAGTAAACTACCTGCATTATCCATCTAAAATGAGCTTTTGAAAGACAGAGCTGTTTTTGTGTCTGTACCTATTAGAACAGAAGTAATGATGGGGTGTGTAATGTGGATAGGTGATTTTCAGTTCAGTGTTTCCCCTACAATGCAAAATCTTCACATGGTTAGTAATATCACGACATTCACTTACACACTGTAAAAGCACAACAGCCAACATCATCTTAAAATTGTTTTCTGAAAGTCTTGACTAAGTTAAAGGAACACACTGACTTTTTGGGACTTTAGCTTATTCAGCAGGTCAGCCTGGTACACCTGTAGCACTGCCACTGTGTGCAGAACAGCACCAGCCCGACACGCTGACCAAAATGCCTTCCTCAAAATGGGGGATACCATAAATAAGCTAAACTCCCAAAAAGTCGGCGTGTTCCTTTTAAGTGCATGAAATCCTCCCTTAGCCTCTCATTATTCAAGACATGTAGGCCGTAAGGTTAGGCTACGTTTCAGGCGATTACAAGCCGAAGACAAGTCTGCAGCCCATACGTTCTGAACTTTACGGCTACATTGTTTGGCTGTCTGATGGATGGGGTCTTGCTCTGCCACAATTTATGGTGTCATTGTCCACTTGTAGGTTACACAATAAATATTTATAGGCCTGGTGATAATAAAAAATAATATTAATAATATTTCACCCCGATGCTGTTTTTATGCCGTGAATGCGCTTGTAGCCTAATATGCCAATGTTAAGCTTGAGCAATTCCTCTGATCCAAAGCCTGCTTTGACACATTGACTAATGTGTTTAACATGCATCCTCCTCTCCTACATGAAATATAGGAAACCAATTCATGATTAACTGAAATTTTTTTTTTTTTTAATTTTAATCGTTTGTTGCGATTTAGCCTACTGTTGTGATGCGGTTCTTTCTGCTGATTGGATTTTCCCCCCGTGTCGTCAACTCTGGGAAATAACTGTTGCTCCGGCTGACAATTTTATCATGAGAGCTAATTTCCCGAAGACGAGCCTCCATCAACGTTCAACAATAAACTATTAAAAGGTAAGTAATGTAATAGAGCAAACTAATGTGCCTCATCATGTGTATGGTCTAACATTAGTTGTAGACTTATAGCCTAACGTTAGCATAGGCCTATGTAATGTTTGCATGGAAAAGCTAGGCAAACGCAGGCTATTTTAACAGTTTGATAGTTAATGGAAATAAGAACATAACATGGCAAAGTATAGCCTACATTCTGCCCACTTAGGTAGTTATAAATAGGCTAATCACAAACAGACCTTTTCTACGTTTAAGGCATTAAACATACTGTAGGCTACATTCTCCTATCACTAAGTAGAAAGACGTGTTATAGAGATGCGTGGATCAGCTCTAACGTCACCCGAATCCGCTGTTTAAAAAATATCATCCACCCGCCACCCACCTGCATCTATGATTTTCTCTGATTTACATATCCGTCACATTACAATTGTTAAAATTCTCGTAAGCACGATGATATCGTAACACGAAATAGTCTGCTTTTAAAAAAGTTATACTTTGGCGAAATCAATTTAAACCAGGTGTCGGCAACCTATATGGCCCACGGAGGAGTATGCTAATTGCAGGGATGTGAACAAAAGCGAGAGACGTGTTTGTATTTAATTCAGATAAAGTACATAGCACATACAGATCTACATTTTGAGATAGGCCTAATTATTTTACTATTATTATAATATTATACTACTTCCGATGAGATTCTGAAGTGTGCATGCAATGTTCACTTTACTATGAATGGCAGTGAAGGTCACATGATGACAACATGGCGAATGTAGTATGTCTAGATTACATGATACACACATTCATACTATATAGAACATACTTTTTTAGTGGTCGTGAAGTAATTACTTATTCAAAATAAGTATCTACTCAAGAGAGTATGTGATAAACGGCCGAACGATTGGAGCATCCCTAGTACAAATATTCCCTGTAGCCTCTCAATTAATATTAGGGTTTAACTGCATATTGTTTATAAAAGAATTAGCAAATGTTTTTTTTAATGGTTATATACGGAGTGAATGGTGTTCTTTGGATTACCTTAAAGTATAATGAAAATGCTGTGGTATATCAAAGAACCCTGCTATTACCATCACTGTACTGTACTACAACCACTTTTGAAATGCATTTTATTGCATTTTTTATATTATTTGTAACGTACAGCATGTTGGAGTTACTGTGTAGCCTGAAAGGTGCTTCATAAATAAATAAATAAATAAAGTCGATATAGAAGTGGACAGACACACTTCCTCTTCTACCACCCACAGCGTAGGGTTGGCGTCAAATGCTGGAAGACTATCTGCCACAGACCCGCACCCCTGGCGTCTCAAATACAGCTCACCACTCAACATATCGAGCGTCTGACTGCCATGAGAGTAGCTAACATATCACAAACGCATTCTATACTTCTGCACACACACACACACACACACACACACACATTTCAGTCTTTCATTGCTTGAAGCTATTACCGTGCTGCATAGCCTCTCTACCCTTCATTACACTAGAGATCTCTACAGACCGCCGTGTGATGTATTGCATGTTTGTTCACACGTCTTCTACCGTAACGCTCCCCAAATCAGACGTATTTAATGTGCGCGGGCTACAATTACTGGTAGGACCAGGAGGCAAAAACCACCTGCTCAAAAGAACCCATCAGTTCCAGACCAAGATGGATTCATCAAAAGTATTTAGAGCGTCAGTGAGAGTAGAAAGGATGTAGAGGCCAGACAGAGAACGATGAAGATGAGGATGAATCTCAACTCACATTTCACAAAGCCATTACTGGGCAATCTGCCCCTGCAATTTCTTCAATCTCGCCCAATCAGACCCTGGCGTGGTAAGGGAGAGCTTGATGATGACTCACATTGCTAATGTGAAGATGAGTTTCTGCCTCTGTGTGTGTGTGTGTGTGTGACGGTGGGTGGGAAGATGTTTCAGACGTCTAAACGTCTCTGATCTGGAGTGTTGTTTTGGCTGGAAATCAAGAGAAGCTCATTTATTTTAAATTTACTTCAAGCAGCTCTTGATTTCCAGCCAAAACAACAATTGTTGATGTTTAATAAGTTTTGGCAATACAGAGACTCAGCAGTTTGCAGATAATAAATATTTTCTACAGTGTGTTGTTGTTTGGTCTCAGTGGACCTTAGTCTGGTGTTTTTAATTTGCTAAGTAGACCTACCGTTCGTTCAAAGGGATTATACGATTTTAAAATCCTAAATGGCGTCCAATTCACAATCAAAGTTTTCTGAAGTTGGGAGCTTTTTAAAAAAAAAAAAAAAACACAAAAATATCACAGAATGATCCCATGCGACTTATATTCCAAGTGTTCTCGGGGTATACAATAAGGATTTATACATTATATAATGAAATTCTTGACATTGGCCGTTGGTATTCTCTGCATGGTTGCACTATGCGGGCATCCGTGAGACTCTATTAGCGCTGAGGTTCTCTCCTTATCACACAGAAAAAGCACATAAGTTGTGAGAAATTAATATTAACAAAAATGTGACCTATTGTACACCCCCAAAATACTTATATATGACACGTATCGCATGGAATCATTTTGTATTACTTTCGCGTCTTTTTAAAAAAGCGTGATGCTGGTCGTAGGGCCCTATGAAATCCGTTTTATTTTCCCCCCCAATTTTTAATGGTTACATTTAATTTTATTAATAAAAAAGAATGTTTAATTAATTTAAATCATGAAAATTATACAATTTAACAATAATTTATTAAAAGTAAAAAATAAAAATAAAAATAATAATAATGTTTAGGGCCCTATGAAATAAATTTTTTTCTCTCTCATTTTTTCTCTCATTTAAAAAACAAAAGAAACTAAAGTTTTCTGTTTTCTGGATTCCATTTTTTAATGGTTTAATAAAATTTTAATGATCAATAATTTAACAGTCAATGATTTAAGAATCAATTCTATTAAATGTTTATTTTAATAAAATTTTGATTATTCCTTTAAAAAAATAAAGTGAAATTCCGCATTATACAGTAAATTCTGTTTTATGACTGGATTCCGCGATTCCGATCATGTTTTCCGCATTGTGTAAATTATAGGGCCCTATGGTTGTTATTCACTGTCTTTAAATGGATGAGCACGAGATTATATATTTATTTAATTTCTACTTTTGTGGTCCAGAAAAGAAAGACATATGGCATTAGAACAACACCAGGGTGAGTAAATGATGACTAATGCTGCGTTCCAGGCAGTTTTTTGAGCCCGTAAGTTACGACTTCAAACCACGACTCACGACTTTGTAGCGTTCCAGGCAAAGTCACAACAAACTGCCTGAGCGCAAGGAATTGTGGTAGCTAGATGTAAACAAAGCATGGCGGACCGTATGGGGCTTATGCTCATTTACAATCAATTCTATCGTCCAAAAGTGCTTACTCCTTGCTTATTTGAGGGAAACGGAGGAGAAAAACGGCGCATAAGGCAAGAGGAGCTGTTATAACTTTTATTGCACACAATGGACTGAAAACTAGGTAACGCTATAAAAGCGGCTGATAATGCATAACATTTGCGGATAAATAACGTGAGAGCAATACCTTATTTTAATAAACGATTTGGTTTTTAAAGCAGACACCACATCCGTTCCAGTGCACTTTCATGGGTAGAAGGTTGGAAAAACACGGGTTACAGGTTGCCTGGAACGTGGCATTAATTTTCATTTTACTATCCATTTAAGTTTACAGTCTTGTACCTTTGTCTAAAAAAAAGCTTTAAATCAAAGTTTGTAATGCTGTAATTCAGCTCGTAGGTTTGATTCATGGCATATAACTCTTTACCAAAGACATTTTTTAATAAAAAGAAGAATTTCAAATGAATAGGAAAAATACTTCAGGAACCAAGGTCACTTTCCCAGGTAAGCGACGCACACGCACCCGGCCATCCATGTGATGTAAAAGAAAACATGATTCATCAGACCAGGCCACTTTCTTCCATTGCTCTGTGGTCCAGTTCTGATGCTCACCTGCCCACTGTTGGCGCTTTTGGCGGTGGACAGGGGTCAGCATGGGCACCCTGACTGGTCTGCGGCTATGCAGCCCCATACGCAACAAACTGAGATGCACTGTGTATTCTGACACCTTTCTATCAGAACCAGCATTAACTTCTTGAGCAATTTGAGCTACAGTAGCTCATCTGTTTGATCGGACCACACGGGCCAGCCTTCACTCCCCACGTGCATCAATGAGCCTTGGCCGCCCATGACCCTGTCACCAGTTCACCACTGTTCCTTCATTGGACCACTTTTGATAGATACTGATCACTGTTGACCGGAAACACCCCACAAGAGCTGCAGTTTTGGAGATGCTCTGACCCAGTCGTCTAGCCATCACAATTTGGCCCATGTCAAACTCACTCAAATCCTTACGCTTGCACATTTTTCCTGCTTCTAACACATCAACTTTGAAGGACAAAATTGTTCACTTGCTGCCTAATATATCCCACCCACTAACAGGTGCCGTGATGAAGAGATAATCAGTGTTATTCACTTCAACGGTCATAATGTTATGCCTGATCGGTGTATAACACATATAATCTGGCAAAGCTATGAATGTAACAGGATTTGCAATGTATTTGTACAGTTGTATTAGCTAAGAATCATTTCTGATTTTAGCTTGCGTAGCTAGAAGTACAGCTTGAATCTGTTCACATATTGTAAAGAGTATATTTCAAGTATGAAAACAGCCTGTATGTTTCGATTGACTGACCTCCACTAGACAGATGTTGTTCATATTTTCATTCATCATGTTGACAAAAAAAAATCATGCTTCCCCTTTAATCAGCCCTGAGAACAAACATATTGCTCAAAACCATAAAGGGAAAAATGGTTGCATCACATATGTCATGCTAAATATTTTTGTGCACAAGTTAAAGAGAGCGATTCATTTTCTAGTGTTTTTCACATCCCAGATGGACGTATAAAAGTCGTGTATGTCTTGGCCCAAATGTGAGTTGTTTGTGAAGGTGTCAGACAGAATATCTCAGTTTCTATCAATGCACCGTCCACTAGGACATTATTCAGAGTGTTGCGCACACATATACACGACACGCACACTTACACATCTACCTCACACTTCAGCATGACACCTATCAAACCAATCTCTGCCCTTCATCTTCTTTCTCATCTCTTTGACCCTTGTCTCATCCCATATTGTCCTTCAGCAACTGTGAGATAGTGTGTGCGGTGTGGTGTAATCTCTAAGAATGATACTGCAGGAAAAAAATAAAACAGTTGTTTTGAAATCTCTCCTGGCTGGAGGGGTTTACCAAACTCAGGCGCCTCGCAGAACTTTGCTGTCAGATCGCTGCCATCCCTGTGACCTTAAAGTGGCCTTTGGGTGCTGAAGCATGTAGCTGTGAAATAGTCCTTGACAATTAGATGTGCACACACACGCAACTGGGAGCTTTCTTTCATATTCAGTTTTAATTGCATGTGGCCAGTCATTACGAGATGTCTTAAAGGGCAAGACTGCACGTCATCAATAATAAATGTGACACTTTGTCAGGTACGCCACGGTCATTATAAGACCAAAACATTGACGGTTGGTTCTTTTCAAGTGTGTGGAATTGAAAATGTTAATCTGCTTCGTCAATCTACTACTATAAAACAGAATTACTTGACTTGAAATGATAGACCAAGCTCAGAACTTTATATTATTTTGTTTTATTGTAACATATTATTTTATATTATATTATAATTTATATACTGTACACCAATCAGGCATAACATTATGACCACTGACAGGTGAAGTGAATAACACTGATTATTTCTTTATCACGGCACCTGTTAGTGGGTGGGATATATTAGGCAGCAAGTGAACATTTTGTCCTTAAAGTTGATGTGTTAGAAGCAGGAAAAATGGATTTGAGCGAGTTTGACAAGGGCCAAATTGTGATGGCTTGACCAGTGGTTCCCAATCCTGGTCCTGGAGGTACCCCGGCACTGCACATATTGCATGTCTCCTTAATCAAACACACCTGTTCCAGGTCATCAGCTCATTATTAGAGACTCCGAGACCTGAAAAGTGTGTGTCAGAAAGGAGACATGCAAAATCTGCAGTGTTGACATGCCTCCAGGACCAGGATTGGGAACCTCTGGGCTAGACGACTGGCTCAGAGCATCTCCAAAACTGCAGCTCTTGTGGGGTGTTCCTGGTCTGCAGTGGTCAGTATCTATCAAAAGTGGCACAAGGAAGGAACAGTGGTGAACCGGCGACAGGGTCATGGGCGGCCAAGGCTTGTTGATGCACGTGGGGAGCGAAGGCTGGCCCGTGTGGTCCAATCAAACAGACGAGCTACTGTAGCTCAGATTGCTCAATAACTTAATGCTGGTTCTGATAGAAAGGTGTCAGAATACACCGTGCATCGCAGTTTGTATTATGGGGCTGTACAGCCGCTCTGGAGAAAACAGTGATGTCATCGTCCAGCTCAGTTTAATTCTCACACAATGGTGTCAATGCAATTGTATGGGGCTGCATAGCCACAGACCAGTCAGGGTGCCCATGCTAACCCCTGTCCACCGCCGAAAGCGCCAACAGTAGGCACGTGAGCATCAGAACTGGACCACGGAGCAATGGAAGAAGGTGGCCTGGTCTGATGAATCACGTCTTCTTTTACAAAACGTGGATGGCCGGGTGCGTGTGTGTTGCTTACCTGGGGAACACATGGCACTAGGATGCACTATGGGAAGAAGGCAAGCCAGTGGAGGCAGTGTGATGCTTTGGGCAATGTTCTGCTGGGAAACTTTGGGTTCCGCCATCCATGAGGATGTTACTTTGACACATACCACCTACCTAAGCATTGTTGCAGACCATGTACACCCTTTCATGGACACGGTATTTCCTGGTGGCTGTGACTCTTTCAGCAGGATAATGCGCTCTGCCACAAAGCAAAAATATTTCAGGAATGGTTTGAGGAGCACAACAACGAGTTTGAGGTTTGAGGCCTCCGAATTCCCCAGATCTTAATCCAATCGAGCATCTGTGGGATGTACTGAACAAACAAGTCCGATCCACCTCGCAACTTACAGGACTTAAAGGATCTGCTGCTAACATCTTGGTGCCAGATACCACAGCACACCTTCAGGGGTCTAGTGGAGTCCATGCCTTGATGGGTCAGGGCTGTTTTGGCAGCAAAAGGGCGGCCAACACAATTTTAGGAAGGTGGTCATAATGGTATGCCTGACCGGTGTATTTGTGATAGGGACCCGAGCGGTCACCAGGAGAATCACACCAAGATGTAAAAATAAACGGGCGATGTTGCCGTCTAAAAGATGTTTATTAAAGCAGATGTGCAAATAAATATGATTAGGAAACAGGTTATCAATAAAATCAGTCTAAAAACTAGAACTGCTCGGTACTAAAACAGTACCAACTCCCATCATGAACTATTAAGGCCAGAGTTTTGTGTGCTCAAGCAGCACTACAATAACCTTGTTCACTATTTATCAAAAAACATGATTCGCCCCTTCCACTAATGACAGCAGACTTAAATACACACACATTTTCCAGCTTGATAATTGGAACATACCATTTTCTTAGTTAACTCATGCTTCACCATATTAATAAATAAATACACAAGATGAACAAGTTAAAACAAAATCAATAAATACAATAAAAGGGACAAACATACATGTACACAAACATTTCCATAAATAGCTAAAATGAGTGCTCCCATGTAGTTTGCGCTTCCTTGAATGCCATGCCCACTCAGCTAAAACAGAAAACATAAAACTGTAAACCCCACATAAATATTATAAAATGCACAGTAAGAACACAGAAAAAACAGTGATGGAAGACAGCTCCAGCCAGGCAGGACTCACAATTGTTTTGAGCTTCTTATCCAGTGAATATCAATATTTGTGCCATGTAAAAATGACTTTGAATTTATTACTTGTATGAGACTTATAACATTAATGTATTATTATGACTACTTGTGTGTGTGTTTATGTTTGTGTGTGTGTGTGTGTGTGTGTATGTTTTTACTACTCTTTACTCCTAATGTGTGTGCACTAACTTGGATGGGTTAAATGCAGAGGACAAATTCCGAGTATGGATTACCATACTTGGCCTTCACATGGCCTCACTTTTTTTTCACTTTATGTATTTGACTTATTTCATAGCCAAGCCAGTAACCTTATTTCTAGCCCAGTACAGTTCAAATCCCTGGATGTGTTCTTGATCCGTCCCTTTTATCGAGGATGCATCGACTTGTGCAGAGTTGAGACAGCCAGGTATCCCAGAATGCATCTCGCTCTAACCAGCAAGCGGCAATAGCAAATGAGAAAACCCACATAATTTATTGTGTTACTGTTATTGTGTCACAAAATGTAGTTTTTCAGTCGAGAATGTATTTGATTAAAGCTAAAATCTGTGGTTTGTTTAAAAAGATAGTGAAAATTTGATCTGATGTTTTCGGAGTTGTACGGTCCACAACTTTCCATCTCTGCAGACAAAATCTGCAGTATTCTCTTAAAGGTCTTAAAGGTGTCAAAACAACACCTCGTATATCTATTTTAATCTATCTTTGACATTTGACCAGTATCGTTGACCTAGTCGTTACACCAACTATGACATAATGGATAAGTCTGTTTGATATTTTCTTATTAGACCAAAACATACGTTTAAGAAGATGTAAGTTTCCTGCATATATTCACCGATCAGGCATAACTTTATGTCCTAATATTGTGTTGGTCCCCTTTTGCTGCCAAAACAGCCCTGACCTGTCGAGGCATGGACTCCACTAGACCCCTGAAGGTGTGCTGTAGTATCTGGCACCAAGATGTTAGCAGCAGATCTTTTAAGTCCTGTAAGTTGCGAGGTGGGGCCTCTCAAACTCGTTGTCCTCTTCAAACCATTCCTGAACCATTTTTGCTTTTTGGCAGGGCGCATTATCCTGCTGAAAGAGGCCACAGCCACCAGGGAATACCGTTTCCATGAAAGGGTGCCCATGGTCTGCAACAATGCTTAGGTAGGTGGTAAGTGTCAAAGTAACATCCACATGGATGGCAGGACCCAAGGTTTCCCAGCAGAACATTGCCCAAAGCATCACACTGCCTCCGCCGGCTTGCCTTCTTCCCATAGTGAATCCTGGTGCCATGTGTTCCCCAGGGAAGCGACCACACGCACATGGCCATCTACGTGATATAAAAGAAAACATGATTCATCAGACCAGGCCACCTTCTTCCATTGCTCCGTCGTCCAGTTCTGATGCTCACGTGCCCACTGTTGGCGCTTTTGGAGGTGGACAGGGGTCAGCATGGGCACCCTGACTGGTCTGCGGCTATACAGTATTCTGACACCTTTTTATCAGAACTAGCATTAACTTCTTGAGCAATTTGAGCTATAGTAGCTTGTCTGTTTGATCGGACCACACAGGCCAGCCTTCACTCCCCACGTGCATCAATGAGCCTTGGCCGCCCATGACCCTGTCGCCGGTTCACCACTGTTCCTTCATTGGACCACTTTTGATAGATACTGACCACTGCAGACTGGGAACACCCCACAAGAGCTGCAGTTTTGGAGATGCTCTGACCCAGTCGTCTAGCCATCACAATTTGTCCCTTGTCAAACTCGCTCAAATCCTTACGCTTGCCCATTTTTCCTGCTTCTAACACATCAACTTTGAGGACAAAATTTTCACTTGCTGCCTAATATATCCCACCCACTAACAGGTGCCGTGATAAAGAGATAATCAGTGTTATTCACTTCACCTAATGTTACGCCTGATCGTTGTATTCGTTGCTCTTATTTTGTTCTTCACTTCTGCGTCTTCTTCTGCTTTGTCTCTTCTACCTCTCCTTTCATTCTGCAAATATCTTAGTTACGCTACCCCTGGAAAACTAACCGTCCAAATTCATGATTCAGACAGCTAAATTGCACCATGTGCACCTGGCTTGCTTTATGACTTTTATATATGACATTTATCTGTGTACCACCAATCTATTTTACATTGTTCTAAGTAATCACCATTATTTGCCTTGTTTTCACGAACATCAGAGTGGACAAACTGGTGATGGTGAAGGATCTTGGCTGCTGATGTGAAGGTTGTAGGTTCAGTTTCATGTAGCAGGAGACCCTGAAACCCAAGAGTCAGTGAGATCATTGCTGTGCTCCATCACCATCGGGCTCTTGAGCAAGGCACTTAACCCAAGGTTGCTCCTGCGGGACTGATTCTCCCAGCAATTAGTATATCGCGAGTCACTTTGGATGAAAAGCAGCTGCTAAATGGCGAGTAAATGAACATCGGCACTGCAGTTTCCAAGACCCGTGTTGAGACTTTAATAATGCTGCAACAGACTGTTAAATTGTTGCATTAGATTGTGAAGTTTCTTGGAAAAGTGGGTTTTTTTTAAGCTTGAAAGCTTCGCTTTCCATGTATTCCAGCACATTCTTCAAAATGCTATTTTGTGTCCCACAGAAGAAAGCCATACAGGTTTGGAACGACATGAGGGAGAGTAAATTGACAGCATTTTCCTTTTCGTGTGAACTATCTCAAGATCCCCTGGGTTCAGTGAGCACAGAGTGGTTTTAATACAAAGCCGAACACTGAAAGGTCAAATGAGATAAAAGCAAGTCAGCTTGAAGATGTTGGCTTCTTACAGTAAGTCACCTTCTCTCAGACAACAGCCTTGAATTTGTGAAAAGGTGTGTGATAGCTTGAGAGTTTGAGAGCGAACAAGATGAAAAAACTCTTCCTAATAGTTTTAGTTTTTTATATTTCATGAAGTGTGAGCTGAACTCTAAATTTCTCTGGCGTGTTAATCCTTTGGAGGTCACACGGATTTCCATTTCTTCTTAAATTTTTCCCACAAAATTTAAGTATTCATTTTGTAAGATGTAAGATTTTTTTTAAAACACTAATTTGTTTTACTTTTTCCTTTTTTTGTGTAGGTATTTTTTCTTTTGCCAAAAATTGTCCTTTAAATGTAGTCTTTAAATCTTATTCATTCAATTCAATATTATTAATTTATTTATGTATTTGCTTTTCAAACCAATCTATTTTGTTTGTTTTCCTTTTTTGTGTGTGTTAGGTTTAGTTGGTTTCATCATGTCTTATTCATTAAAACATATTATTATATTATATTATACTGTATTATATTATATTAATTTTAAAGGGCACTATAATATAATATACTTATTAATACATTCCTAATTGTTGATAATTATTAAAGTTAGTGCTAGTTGTTTATTGATAATATTAACAGCTGATATTAATATTATATTAAGACAATCACATCTACTAGATGTTTTAACCTGCTATCAAAGTATTTTAGTTAATCAATTATTATATTAATTATATTATATTATAAAGGGTATAATATAATATACTTATTAATACATTCATAATGTTGATGATAATTATAGTTAGGACTAGTTGTTTATTAATAGTATCATTAGCTAATATTACATATTATATTAAATGAGACAATTATATCTACTGAATGTTTTAACCTGCTATCAAAGCATTTTAGTTCATCAATTTAGTCATCAATATCAACAAAGCAATTTTTTCAATTACGTTTTTTTTTAGGTTAACACGTACAAAAACAAGACGATAGCGACAGATTCCACAAGGGAAAAAAGGCTTCCCAACATGATTTCAATTCTGTTATTACAATATGGAAAAAACTATTTTATCATCTGTTTGACTTCCAGGCCTTTCTCTCTCAGATGAACGGGTGATTATAACCGCGTCAGCAGAAGCCAAACAGGGATCCATAGACAAGACAAATGTATACACAGCTGATCCCTCAACGCTGGGGAAAAGCGCAGAACCTCCGCATTGTGGTAAATAATTGAGCGCTGTGTGATTAATTATGCATTATGAAATACACTGTCAAAGCAGAACGTTTTATTTTGTACCCAAATACATAGAGCAATGCTCTTTTTTTTGGATCTGGGTCAAAATGTTTAACAAACGCAGTCGCATCGCCGTGGGTCTGACTGCTGGTCGGCATGTCAATCGGTGACTAATTGTTGCGAACGAATCCGATTTCCCAGGAGCTCTTAACGTTTTGAGCTCCATTTCTCTGGATTTTTTATATGCCAGGTGCCTCAAGTTCGTTAATTTATTGAAAAGATTCTAATTAACTGGTTCTAGAGGGGAAAGAAACGTTGCAGGAAGATTTATAGGTTGTGCAATACAGCTGGAAGGCGGCCCGTCAGAGCCACTCTACATAAAACTGCTCTGAACTGAAGGCTGCGCTCTTTGTTCGTCGCACATTCACGCCTGCTAAATACGTGGGCAATTACATTATTCTAAGGTAATTACCGTAAATTCAACCGCCTAAGGAAACAGCAGTTCTTTCTACATAAAGGCACATTTTTAGCGTAGGCCTGTAGGAGTATATGAGCTGCTGGTTTTCAGCTGAGCAAAATAGGTTGCAGATCAATTACTAATTAAATACCAGTTGAGACTAATTGGTTTCAAAGTACCGAGCCACGAAATTGGAGAGTCGTAGAGCTGCAGATCACAAAACTGTCAACACGTGTGAGACTAAACCAGCTTAACGGGTTTTCCATGCTGTCTCTGTCTTTTGATCAATACGCATACTCCCCCCAAAGTGTCCTGTTTGGGGTTGGCATCATTCACTGCGGACCCCGCAGACTGCTCCAGTTGTACACCTCGGCTCGCGGCTACCAGCTTGAAAGATAATGTAATTACAAAACTATGTCATCTTCCTTCCATTTTGTAAACAAGAGGCGCTATGAACTGGGCGTGCAAGTGGGACATGTGTGGGTCCCGTTCCTGGTGTACGCCACATCAAACACGACCTAGGAAGACCTACAAGATAATGGTGTCAAGAAGAGTCAAGGATAGTACAGTTTTGTTGAGCATTGAGCATTGTTAGCACCAAAGATCAAGAACAATCTTCTTTACTGTTTTTTCCAGCCTAGAAGTGTAAAAAGGAAAAAAAGGTACAAAAGCTGTCACTAGGATATGGTACCCTTTAACAAGGTTCTAATATGTACCATTTAGGTACTATTATGTACAAACCCGATTCCAAAAAAGCTGGGACACTGTACAAATTGTGAATAAAAAAGGAATGCAATAATTGACAAATCACATAAACTTATATTTTATTCACAATAGGAATAAGAGGCCGGAAAAGTTAAATGTACATATAAGGAACAGCTGGAGGACCAATTTGCAACTTATTAGGTCAATTGGCAACATGACTGGGTATAAAAAGAGCCTCTTAGAGAGGCAGTGTCTCTCAGAAGTCAAGATGGACAGAGGATCACCAATTCCCCTAATGCTGCAGCGAAAAATAGTGGAGCAATATCAGAAAGGAGTTTCTCAGAGAAAAACTGCAAAGAGTTTGAAGTTATCATCATCATCTACAGTGCATAATATCATCCAAAGATTCAGAGAATCTGGAACAATCTCTGTGCGTAAGGGTCAAGGCCGGAAAACCATACTGGATGCCCGTGATCTTCGGGCCCTTAGACGGCACTGCATTACATACAGGAATGCTACTGTAATGGAAATCACAACATGGGCTCAGGAATACTTCCAGAAAACTTTGTCGGTGAATGCAATCCACCGTGCCATTCGCCGTTGCCGGCTAAAACTCTATAGGTCAAAAAAGAAGCCATATCTAAACATGATCCAGAAGCGCATGCGTTTTCTCTGGTCCAAGGCTCATTTAAAATGGACTGTGGCAAAGTGGAAAACTGTTCTGTGGTCAGACGAATCAAAATTTGAAGTTCTTTTTGGAAAACTGGGACGCCATGTCATCCGGACAAAAGAGGACAAGGACAACCCAAGCTGTTATCAGCGCTCAGTTCAGAAGCCTGCATCTCTGATGGTATGGGGTTGCATGAGTGCGTGTGGCATGGGCAGCTTACACATCTGGAAAGGCACCATCAATGCTGAAAGGTATATCTAAGTTCTAGAACAACATATGCTCCCATCCAGACGTCGTCTCTTTCAGGGAAGACCTTGCATTTTCCAACATGACAATGCCAGACCACATACTGCATCAATTACAACATCATGGCTGTGTAGAAGAAGGATCCGGGTACTGGAATGGCCAACCGGCAGTCCAGATCTTTCACCCATAGAAAACATTTGGCGCATCATAAAGAGGAAGATGCGACAAAGAAGACCTAAGACAGTTGAGCAACTAGAAGCCTGTATTAGACAAGAATGGGACAACATTCCTATTCCTAAACTTGAGCAACTTGTCTCCTCAGTCCCCAGACGTTTGCAGACTGTTATAAAAAGAAGAGGAGATGCCACACAGTGTCCCAACTTTTTTGAGATGTGTTGATGCCATAAAATTTAAAATCAACTTATTTTTCCTTTAAAATGATACATTTTCTCAGTTTAAACATTTGATATGTCATCTATGTTGTATTCTGAATAAAATATTGAAATTTGAAACTTCCACATCATTGCATTCTATGTTTATTCACAATTTGTACAGTGTCCCAACTTTTTTGGAATCGGGTTTGTACACTTTTGGCACCAATATGTACCTTTGAGATGCTTATATGCACTCTTTAGGCACAAAGGTGTACCTTTTGAAAGGGTACCGCCCCAGAGACAACTTTTGTACCTTTTTTTTCAGAGAGTATGGAATCAGAAACCCTAAGACACATAGGGCCCTATTTTAACAAACTGAGCGCATGGTCTGAAGCGCATGCCACAGGTGCACTTAGGTCCTGTCCGAATCCACTTTTGCTAGTTAAATGGTCCGTGCGCCAGACGCATGGTCCAAAAGGGTTGTACCTAGTCTCTTAATGAGTCACGGGTGTGTTTTGGGCGTAACATGCAATAAACTAATCAGAGTGTCATCTCCCTCCCTCATCTTAAACCAGAACACACCTTGTTTTCAGATTAGCTCGCCCATGGGCGAACAGATGGGCGCAAGTGCATTTGCTATTTAAACAGTGTGGCGCTGAATGTGAAAATAATAACTGCGTCGGGCTGAAACTAGCAAAAAACAATTGCTACGCGTGAGCCTGGCGTCGCATTGCATCGGGTGTATGATAGGGCCCAGAGATGCCAAAATTGTTTGGATGCTCCCAAATCTCACCCACTATTCAGGTAAGCATATATTCACTACTGCACGACTCTAGGTAGTGCTCCAATATGCTAATTTACGCTTACATGCATGTATTTAGAACCATTTGGTTAGAATGAACTTTTTCACTGAAAATAGACTCCTAGGTTTCTGCTCCATACATGAGAAGCGTTGGTTTTGCTATGTTTCACAGAACAAAGATATGCTGTTGTTGTAGTGTTAGCTATAGTAACAGGACAGTTTTGAGTGTCATTGTTTGTCGGGAGCTGCTGGCGACTAACAGCCAACTCTTGCTTGTATATATACTCTTGTGTACTGTATTTTCATAATTTTTTTGTTCTTCCTTGTTGTTTGTTCGTCATCTTTGCTTTATTTTTCACAAAGCATTATTTTGCTTTGCTTTAGCCATAAAGAGACATAAACTCTTGCATTGCGTGTTCGTGCATTTTAGGGGCGGAGCAATAAAGGGAGCGGTGTGTTTTTTGGGTTGATTTCAAATATCAACAAATGTAGGCCCTGTCCGAAATGGCACACTTCATATGCATTTTCGGTCTTGTGGACTTACAATGGCTGTCGCACTGATAAGGGCTCCGCAGCGGACTTCTTCCCGACAGTCAAAACAGTGTTTCTCAGAAATCGCTTACAGCACCTTTAATTGACCTGCATCTTTTAGAACACAAAAAAAAATTCGACAGTTTTGTGAGAATTGGTCACAAATCCCACCAAATGAATAGAAATAAAAAATTAAAAATAGGATATTCATCCAATTTCTTATAATTTTAACATCAAAATATGTTTTACACATTATATATTAAAAATAAATGTGCAATCTAAAGACACTCTTGGTAAAGATGCTCTTTTTATTGTTCTACTAAGAGTGATTTATATTACACAACTGTTTTGTCATATATGTATAATATTATATAAACCAAAAAAAACACATGTAAACCCAAAATGTTTTTTTGTTGTTGTTTTTAATGCTTTTTTTTTTGTTGAAAAGAATGATTCTTTCAAAAATATTCTTTGAAAATTCTTTATATACACAAAGAAAATTATGCTTTTAGGGATGTTTTAGTGGAAAACAAGACAAAAGTGATCATCTGTTTGTTTGTTTTATCTGTTGTTGTAGATTTATACAGTAATAACTCTGATTGAAGCATGTACAAATACATTGATCTTTTTTTTTTTACTTACCAGAAAGGCCCACACTGAGATGATCAGGATGGCTTTTATGGCGCTAAATTGAGAGGAAAAGTGGACCGGCTGGCAACCGAGAAAAGGCCTGGTCTGGTATTGTTTGATAGTTTGGACTGATATGTATTTTCTCAGCGTGAGGATACTAAGGCTCTCGTTGTCAGACGTAGAGCAATCAGACAAGACGATGAACCCACTGAGAACCGTAGGTAAGCAGAACGCAATAACCCTCAAAATATTTGAATACAGAATGGCGACTGGACTCTGTTTCAACTCCATAAAAATGAACTACAGGGATAAAGACTTGTTCCCTCAGAACATGTCCACCAATCACCATTCGCTCAAAAGTGTGGAAAACATCTTTTTCCTTCAAAGAACCTGCTGTCGCAATTACAGCTGCAGTTTAGAGAATGAATGCTGACTTCATACGCTGCAAGGGCTTTTAAAAGGAGAAAATTATATACTCAGAGCTCATAAGCTATAAATGCATTAAAAATTACTTTCCCATAAATTACTCGTGTCATCATTACAAATGGATTCATTCCCAGGCGTAACAATAGAGGCAGTTTAAACTGGAATGCTTCAGCTTCAGTCATGTTTCTCCAGCATCTGCTGGGTGGTGTGAAGATTAATAAGAGATTCTTTATTGGAAAGGACAAATCATTGTCTAATTGTTTAAAGGAAAATGCCACATCTTTCTGAATGCTGAGACTGATGATTGATAGTTTTTGTTCCCAAAAAGAACAGATAAACCCGACCAAAACGATGCTTTCTTGCATTTCTAAAAAGCTAAACAGAAGGCAATGGTATCACGCAAAATGAAAAATATTTTTTCATAGGTTAAATTGACACCATTTTTTAAATACATCGCTTTGATGGCAAGAGACACTGAAAGACCAGCGAGACTGAAGATGGCCAAAGACGACGTCCATCTAGCACACATTTACATGGAAAAACAATTCTAGATGGACTGAGTGTGCATCCTGTTTGAAAGACCCTTAAAAGCAAGTATGTAACACATTAGAGAGGACTAAATGTAAGTAGTAACAAATCAACTATTAAACAATACATATCTAATGTAACGTTTATGTAACATTACGTAGCATTACACATTACATCTAATATAATGTTATAATCGAATGTAACGTAATCAAAGTTTATTTTTCAATGTGCTAGTTATGGCCATGCCTAAAAATAAGATAAAAGTATTCCATACAATGTTATTGAATTTAACACCCGCTAAATTTCAGCAGTGGCGTGTAGCACAGTAACTCCTAATAGCCACTTTGGCAGGTTGAATTTTATAAATAATATATACATTTTTTGTAGTCTTTTGTAAAAAATTAGTTGTCTTTTAAAAGGCATCTGAAGTAAATGAAGTGCAATGTAGTGTTGTCAAAAATAGATTTTTCGATACATATATCGATACTGAAATATCTGAAACACTTCCAATACTCATTTTCCACAGAATAGATACACAATCACTCCATCATTTCATTTGCTCCGGTTAAATATTGTTGGTGTTACAGGGCTTGAATTCCAGTGTGGGATTGCACATATTGCGCAGATTTTGTGCTCAGAAAGCGCACATAAACGGATTTTGTGCTCACAACGCACACATAAAGCTGCCTCTCAGTACTAAATTGAGTTCTTTTTCGCTGCTTATTGCACTTAAACAGCCAAAAAATAATGTCAAAATGCAGATCTTGGCAAGTTTTCACGCATGTGTAACACTATAATGGTTTAGTGTGTTAGGTCTTAAAGTGACAGCAGCCTAATATATCTGCAGCCAAATTATGAGATAATATTAAAAATATCTATATGGCAGTTTCCCCCCATGGTATCAATGTCAAAATTGTGGCCAGTGAAAATGCTAAGTGGCTAGTAACTTTGGAAAACCACTACTCAGCTAACACCGTGTCTACGCCGGACGTGACAAAGCGACCGTTGCAAAGCATTTGTCCTTCATGCCAGTACGTCATAAATAGAACGAGGCATCAGTTTACTGTTAGGGATTTGTTGTGTCGTACCGCATCCAGTGTAGACAACATCACTGATTATAATGGGTTTTATTGTCTTTTGTCGCGTCGCATCTCGCCACTCGTGTCCGGTGTAGACACGGTGTGACACACGACGTACCAGTTACGTAATTTATTCATACTTTTTGGTAATTTCATTTCTAACTATTGACAACTTTCTGACTAATTGACAACGTAACTACAAGGGTGAATGCCCCTAATTTCATTACCATCACATTACCAACCTACAACGTCCTTAGTTATAAGATAACTAAGAACGTTCCAGATACTTACTGTATTTGTAATATTTTGGTAATTTCTAAAACATTACTGCAACGTCATGTGCCCGTAATTTCACTACCATCAAATTACCAACTCACAACGTCGTCAGTTTGGCCTTCTAAGGTTATATAATAAGCAAGAAATGTTCCAGATACCTACTCTATTAGTAATGTTTTGGTAATTTCATGATGTATTATCAACTTAACTGCAACTTTACAAGCCCGTAATTTTATTATTATAATTTATTATAAATGCTCTGATGCAGCATTTGCTATTTAAAAATTATTTGGTGATTATTTGGTACCTTTTCTTAATCATCTGAAATGTCTTATAGCAAATGTTACGCTAGCATAGCATATCTGTTTATATTGATGCTCAGCACAAAACATCTTGAATGTTTTTATTCATGTTTTGCTGTATATCTTTGTTTTTAATAATACTATGGGCGTATTTTAAATTAGCTTTAATAGCTTTTAAATTAGTTTGGGAAAATTAGGAGGTCATCAGATTACATCGCAGTTGCATAACATGAACTTTTTTGCTCACCATCCACTGTAGATACCCAACTAACAAAAATACGTGACTGTCAAGCCCTGGTTACGAAGAAATGAAATTGAAGTTGGTATTAAAAGAAACTCTTCTTTGCATTTGCTTGACAATGATTCTATACACTACTGGCATTTTGTAATAAAAAAACAATGTGCTATTTTGACTTGAACTATGGCTATCTAGCGAAAGATTTTCAGGTTACACTTCATATTTTCATACTTTCAGAAGTTTTTGGATTACTTTTACATTGCATTATTGTGTTATTTTTAGAGCTTGACAGGCCCTGCTAACCAGTAAAAGAGCAGCATGAACACGCTTAAAACCATCTTCTTTTCATAGACAAAATAAACCAATACGGGTTTGGTAGGAAATTAAGGTGTGTAAATGATGACAGCATTTTCATTTTTGTGTGAAATATTTCTTTAACGCCACATCTGCGTCTACAGTAATACAAAACATCATGCTTGAATCAAACGATCTGTTCTGCATCTCAGTCCAAAGAAGAGTAGACATCTAATCGAAGGATCTCAATTAATCAGTTAACAGGACAGTTTTGTCAATTTGAGGCAGACTGACGAGACTCCATGGATCTTGGGAGTTCAGGACACATCGATCAGATGCTGTAAATAAAACTAATTATGCACTTTCTTTCATCCATTGTTTGTTTTAGCATCACAGTGGTGCAAAAACACAAAATAAGCTACATTATGCACCTAGCAGGAGGTGTAGCGGAGGCCATCTGCACCTCTCGGCAAAACAGTACCGGGAAAAAAAAGAATAGATGGCTAAAATTCTAATTCATTCTTTAAACATGCAGAACCTAGCCAGGAGGCCGTCGCAGTGCAGTTTATGTAGTGTAAATGAATAACATGGGGATAATTTGGGCAGTTATTCTACGCTTACATGGCATAAGATGATAAACTCTTGTGTGCTCAGCATTTTGAAACCCCTGTTAGATGTGTCGGTCGTCAGATTGTACTCACTGTAGATAAACTCCCAGACGTGATCCTAAATCCGAACCATGATTTTTCTCTTTAGCTTTAGATTTGAGTGAGAATGGCAGTCTATGATTTTGTGAAAGGTGTATGATCGCACAGTGTGGTGCAGACCTCCTACCATTTGACAGGTGGCTGTTGAGCAATTTTGAAGTGATTTAAGATTCAAGATTGTTATAATAAAACTAAATCTAACACTCAATACAGGCACAGAAATCCCATCGACATACCATTGACGGAGAAACATGATCCATATCTAGAGACCTGAATATCATAGAGACTTGAGGGTGAGCTCTTATTACAACCACCTAGAAATCCCTAGCAACCGCATAGCAACCAGGGTTGGGCAGTTCAGAATTGAAGAATTGGCCACCTTTTAGTTCATGAATTGTAATTTGAAATTGAATTGGCCACGCCCACAGGAAGCTGAATCAGAAATTTGTCTTGACAAGCTTTGCTTTTGCTTTTTTTCAGTTGGCCACATCCCACAGGAAGTTGATTTAGAATCTTTTGTTTTGTTTGTTTTTTTTTTCAAGAAATTACAATTTTGTTGAGCCACTATTTAAAGATTTTCTTTGTCAGGCATAACATTGACAATATTTCTAATATTGTGTTGGTCCCCATTTTGCTGCCAACCCTGACTTGTCGAAGCATGGACTCCACTAGACCCCTGAAGGTGTGCTGTGGTATCTGGCATGTTAGCAGCAGATCCTTTAAATCCTGTAAGTTGCGAGGTGGGGCCTCCATGGATTGGACTTCTTTGTTCAGAACATCCCACAGATGCTCGATTGGATTGAGATCCATCACATGCACACGCACCCAGCCATCCACGTGATGTAAAAGAAAACGTGATTCATCAGACCAGGACACCTTCTTCCATTGCTCCGTGGTCCAGTTCTGATGCTCACGTACCCACTGTTGGCGCTTTCGGCGGTGGACAGGGGTCAGCATGGGCACTGTGACTGGTCTGCGGCTATGCAGCCCTGTACACAACAAACAGCGATGCACTGTGTATTCTGACACCTTTATATCAGAACCAGCATTAACTTCTTGAGCAATTTGAGCTACAGTAGCTCGTCTGTTTGATCAGACCACACGGGCCAGTCTTCGCTCCCCACGTGCATCAATGAGCCTTTGGCCGCCCATGACCCTGTCGCCGGTTCACTACTGTTCCTTGTGGTATATGGTAGTACTACTGTAGATGTAGATGTACTACAATCCGCCATGTTGTTACTGTTATGTGACCTTCCAGCATCAGTTGCGTCGTTTCACTGCCATTCATAAATCCACTCCCGTGGCCTCATGGGAGAGTAAAGTGTCCATCGAATGCGCACTTCAGAATCTCTACTTCTTCAGAAGTAGTAGGTCATCCGGGGACTTTTTGCCTACTGTTTTTTGAATACTATGCATTCAGACATACTACTATGCTGGCTACTGTTTAACGCATACAATACAGTAGGGAAGTATTCGATTTTGGACAAAGCGCATCATGGTGGTGAGTTTTCCACAGGCCTAGTACGACTCACATGTTCTTCTGTGATTTATCACACAATATTATCAGTATGTATATTAAGTGTATAATTCTCCTGATTAAGTGTAGCCCTCATGAATTTCAGGATTTCTAGTGGATTTCACAGTGAAAAAGTATGAGAGTAATGTCTGTGTGTGCGTGAGAGAGGATATTGCATTATAGCATTATCTACTTGAAAAATACCTCTGAAAAAGATTTATGCCCTCTTAAAAAAGCACCGTCCCCAAACAAACCATAAAGTTTGTTCTTCTGTTGGAATATTTGGCTAGTTTCTGGAAAAAAAATATTTGCTGCTCTATTGCAATATAAGGTCAGTTCTGTCTTCACATACACACAAACACACACATTTTTATTCTGTTTTAAGTTCTCTATCGACTTAATATTGCAAGCAGAATTTAAATTTGCACGTTGAATTGCTACCTGCTACATCACAGATTCAACTATAGTTTTAAATGTGTTTGTGCATTAGAAAACACAGGCATAGTGTCGAGGCATAGTGGTTATTCTACATGCTCCAATGGGCAAATTTGATTTCTGCTTGCAACATTTCTTAATTCCATTCTTGTATTTCCTACTTAACATTTCAAAGCCAGAATTCAAATGTCCTATACAGTTGCAAGAAAAAGTATGTGAACCGCTTGCAGAATCTGTGAAAATGGGAATCATTTTAACTAAATAAGATAGATCATACAAAATGCATGTTATTTTTTATTTAGTTCTGTCCTGAATAAGATATTTTACATAAAGAAATGTTTACATATAGTCCACAAGACAAAAAAAAAAAAGCTGAATTTATTAAAATGACCCCGTTCAAAAGTATATGAACCCTTGATTCTTAATACTGTGTGTTGTTAACTGGATGATCTACGCTGTTTTTTTGTTTTGTGATGGTTGTTCATGAGTCCCTTGTTTGTCCTGAGCAGTTAAACTGCCCAATGTTCTTGAGAAAAATCCTCCAGGTCCTGCAAACTCTTCAGTTTTCCAGCATCTTTTTCATATTTGAACCCTCTCCAGCAGTGACTGTATGATTTTGAGATCCATCTTTTCACATTGAGGACAGTTGAGGGACTCAAACACAACTATTAAAAAAGGTTCAAACATTCACTGATGCTCCAGAAGGAAACACGACGCATTAAGACCCAGGGGGTGAAAACTTATTGAATTTGAAAATCAAGGTAAATTGTACTTAATTTGTCTTCCTGGAAACATGTAAGTATCTTCTGTTGCTTCTGAAGGGCAGTACTAAATGAAAAAAAAAAATTATATTTAAACAAAATAAGAAACATTTGGACATCTTCATCCTGTTCAAAAGTTTTCACCCCCTAGCTCTTAATGCATCGTGTTTCTTCATGGGTCGACAATTCATTCGGTAACGTTAGGCAGTTTCAGCTATTTAATGTTTAATGATCGTCTTATAGCTTACATTTGCATAAGCAATGCTTCTATTGCTTGTTTTGGGATCCAGAGATTCCAATGGCAGGGAAGAGCGTTGTGTCATAAATGACAGAAAATTACGTCAATAGCGGTAAAGCGTTGTGTTATTATGACGGAAATTCCGTCAATGGCTGGGAAGCATTGTCATAAATGACAGAAAATGATGTCAAAGGGCGGGGAAGCGGTGTGTCATGATGGAAATTACGCCAGTGTCATAAATGACGAAAAATTTTGTGTAATAGCATTTTGTCATAATGACGTAAAATTCCGCCAGTGGTGGGGAAGCGTGTCATAAATAACGGAAAATTACATCAATGGCAGGGAAGCGTTGTCATAAACAACAGAAAATTACGTCAATAGCTGGGAAGTGTTGTGTCATAATGACAGAAAATTCCTTCATTGGCAGGGAAGCATTGTGTCATAAATGACGGAAAATTGTGTCAATGCTGGGGAAGCGTCATAAATGACGGAAAATTCCTTCACTGGCAGGGAAGCGGTGTGTCATGATGGAAAT
The DNA here is from genome assembly GCA_039654625.1 of Rhinogobio ventralis. NCBI lineage: Eukaryota > Metazoa > Chordata > Actinopteri > Cypriniformes > Gobionidae > Rhinogobio > Rhinogobio ventralis. The sequence goes on along the minus strand of CM077217.1, from coordinate 9,539,315 downwards.
TACGTCAGTAGCGGAGGAGCATTGTGTCATAATGATGAAAAATTTTGTGTAATAGCATTTTGTCATAATGACGTAAAATTCCGCCAATGGCGGGGAAGCGTGTAATAAATAACGGAAAATTACATAAATGGCGGGGAAGCGTTGTCATAAACGACAGAAAATTACGTCAATAGCAGGGAAGTGCTGTGTCATAATGACGGAAAATTCCTTCATTGGCAGGGAAGCATTGTGTCATAAATGACGGAAAATTGTGTCAATGCTGGGGAAGCGTTGTCATAAATGACGGAAAATTCCTTCACTGGCAGGGAAAGCGGTGTGTCATAATGACGGAAATTACGTCAATGGTGGGGAAGCGTTGTCATAAATTACGGAAAATTACGTCAGTAGCGGTAAAGCGTTGTGTTATTATGACGGAAATTACATCAATGGTGGGGAAGCGTTGTCATAAATGACGGAAAATTCCGTCAATGGCGGGGAAGCATTGTGTCATAAATAATGTAAAATTCTGTCAATGGTGGGGAAGCGTGTCATAAATGAGGGAAAATTACGTCATGCAGGGAAGCGTTGTCATAAATTATGGAAAATTACATCAATGGTGGGGAAGTGTTTTGTCATAAATGACGGAAAATTCTGTCAATGGCAGGGAAGCGTTTTGTCATAAATGACAGAAAATTATGTCAATGCCGGGGAAGCATTGTGTCATAAATAATGTAAAATTACATCAATGGTGGGGAAAAAGTTAATTATGCTGCCCCATTGGACGTTCATCATCAGGTTCTCCACAGCAAGGTTTTGTAATAAAATTCTGGCGAGTCCTGGGAAAGGGAAACATTCCTCAACCATTATTCCTGGCTATCTTCACACACAGCCCAGAGACATGCAGAAACGTCTCAGAACAAATATTGGCTCTACCGCAGAGGAAGACGCTGCGGCTGTCGAGGTTTCGTTTATAAAGCACACTTCTGAACAGCACTGAGATTTCCAGTGAGATGTTGCAGAATAATGTAGACAAAGAACAGATATATGGAAGAAAAACAAATATTTCACTAGTGTTGTTGACACTATACTCGTTTTAGCGATAATGGGACTCTCTTTCTTTGTTTTTGTAATGTGTTTCTTTCGAAAGGCTGTAAGGATCCTGCATGAGTCTGAAAACAGCCATATAACTGCATTACTCTGTTCTCTCATACAGAAAACAAAGCCTGTGGAGTTCAGACACGGACTGAGATAATACTTTCCTATCTTTTTCTTTAAATTTCGTAAACATCACGACAGAGAATTACTTATTTCTTACTTCCAACATTGGTAGCTTGTTTGTTTAGATATCATAGAAAATATTCCATTTTTTTCCCTTGCTCTTTCGAAATAATAGTGATAGACAAAACAAATGTGAATCATGCTGCTGACGTTAGTCAATCTTAAGAGGTAATTTACAAATAGAAGTCTTAATGGTGCTGTAGCAAAACCTTTTTTTTATTAAATTAAGTACATTAAGGTCACAAACATGTTTTTAACATGGTTTTACTTGAACTACAACTTCCTGTTAAAAACCTTGAACTGCTACAATAAACAATTTTTTAAAAATAAACTTTTTACTCTTTTTACCAAACCCAAAGGTGTAAACACAGACTTTTTAATTGCATAAGGTCAATCTCACACATCAGTTAATCAATTGAGGCCAAAAAATAAACATTACTATAGTAACATGAGTGGAAAAAAATGACATACATTTGTTAACATAGGGTCAAACAAAAAACAACAAACTGGCTTTAGTTAATTAAAAACTGTAATAAAAAAAATAAAACCTGTAATAATGTATGTTGATTGCACACTTTCAGTGCATTAGCCATATGTGCACATGCGTGTAATGAAGGAGGTCCACTGGAGGCAAGGTTTTGGAACCCAAGTGCAGTTTATTAACTCAATACCCAAAACATACAACAAAGACTTGGCTTGGCATAAACTAGAAACAATAAACAAAAGACTTGGCTTAACTAAACTTGACTAGACTTGGCATGGCATGGCATTAACAGACTTGGCGTGATAACAGACTTGGCGTGATGACAGACTTGACAAACACACAAACATTCAATACAAGACAAGGACTATGGCAAACATGAGGGTTAAATACACTGAGACTAATGACAAGACAAGGGACACCTGTGAACAATGATTAACCAATGACATGACAACACATGAGGGCATGGGAATCACATGACAAAGGAACACATGACAAAACCAGGAAGTGCATGGCAGGGAACATGGCAAACTAAGAAACAGACAGTGAACATGACAAACTAAGAACATGAAACATGAACAAAACCCCAAACACACTGTGACAATGCGGCAGTGTAAAAAAAATCTACTTAAAAAAGTAAGTGCCTTAAACTCAAATATCAAAGTTGTCACAAATTCGCATTTCAAGTTGACTAAACGTAACATTTTAAGGCAGTGCGAACACTTACTTTTTTTAAGTTGAAAACAGCATTTTTTTTTTTTACAATGTGCATTTGCATACTTATAGTACACTATGAAATGTAGCATGTCTCTAATGTGCCGCCCACAGCCATGTGGTTCTGTGCTGTTCGGTCGTCTTGCAGTTTCTCAATTTCAGGGGGCGGCACATTCGCGGGTTGATTATCAGCCACAATCACTGGCTCGGGTATGTGTGCATCTTTCCTTGGCTGTTTCAGATCGATGCAATTGCAACCTAAGCATTATGGGCCGATTTCGTGCAGGCACGTCAGCCGTGGCTCTGGCCTGACCGGGACCTTCGATAATGAATCAGTGCTGATGAAATTCAATCCAAGACGAAGATTAATGTAAGTGCCCGATGCCGGAACGCTTCATTCAGAGCGATGCTAGTGTGATTGTACGTCTGGAAACGGAATTCAAGATTTCATACGACACCTGAAAAACGGTGGTCTGCCTCACTCTTTGTGCCATTTTCTTTCTGTCTGAGAATAATAGATCAGAGCTGGGCACCTGCAGACTCCTCTGCAGGGTACAGAGGGTCTTCATTTTCATTAAACACAATAGCCCAGGGACAGCATATCCAGCCGGCCTTATCTATTAAGAGAAACATTTTGGCTGGCAAGGTCAGTTCCATTTCTTCTCATTTCCTCTAACAGACAAACAAATAAATAATCTAATGAAACTTCCTTCACAGGTGGGGCATTTATGGATGGCCCGTTCTGAATCGCAAATAAAAATGGAGCAGGGTAAGAAGGCAGTCCTGCAGACTGAATGGTAAATTATATTTAATTGTAATAAATAATATTCGGTGACACTGACCTAAAGTAAATCAGAACTTTGTCATGTAGCCTCGCTACAGTAAATCTAAAAATGAATGTTTGAAAGCATTTTGCAACCAGGCATCTCAAAACATTATTTAGAAAAGTACTGGTTCTTCAACAACAACAACAAAAAAAAGTTAGTAATTGTAATTGAAAATTGATTATATGACTGTAATATATTATTAAAATAAAAGTTTAGCTGTAAAAGAATATAATGATGTTTTCAATAGATGCCAATTAGATTATCTCACGTAATGTAATTAGGCATCAAGTTATAAACTATAAAATATATTTATCAAGAAAGTATTTTTATTATAAATAATAAACTGGTGTTACTTAAATGATATCCCTTAAAGCAGGGGTCAGGAACCTTTTTTGACCAAAGAGCCATTTTTTTTTACATTTTTGGTTAATGCATTTTTCCAAAAGAGCCACAGTAAAAAATAATATAAAATTATTATTAAAAAACATGCTTTTTTTCAATAACATTTCAACAGTAGTAATTATTAGGTCTATAACTAAAAACAAACAAACATGCAGCAAACAATAAATAAGTTGCAATATGAAATTAATTGTGCAGGGCTTTCACTGTGAGGTTGAGTTATAAATCCTCTTTGTGTGTGTGTGAACGCACATAGTGCTTACATCTACTGTGTTTATGTGAATACTCGACTTGGCGTTTTGATATATTTCTGTTTATTTGGCCGTTTAGACGCGCAACCGAAGACAAAGGCTTGTCCGTGTTGCGTTTGGAGCGCGCGCACAGCATCCTGTCAGTAATTCAGTTGTCTTTCGTGACTTATCGCGCTTTTATTATTTATTTTCGTCAACTGAAAATCTGCGCGGATTATCATAAATACGACACATTTATTTATCAAAAGGGTCTCTGCGGCCAAAGTGAAGTACCAGCGGGTGAAATATTGCACAGCAAAGCACCAGTTTCAATAAAAGGATAGGCCTATATTAAAGTTTACATAGCCTACTTTTACATTTTCGCTGCTGTTCTAAAAATGGTTTTCGGTTACCTTAAACAAGCTACAGCTGCTTGAATCCCAGTGCAGGAGCTGTTACCACAGAAACATAAGGTTAGTTGATTGCTGTCGTGACTCGTGACACTCGCGAACAGCACTGAACACATGCAGCCGGTACAACTTGAATATCATTATCATAAACTTCGGTAGGCTACAAGGGAATTGTAATTGATTGTTTTTTTTCTGCAGAGAGCGGATCTCTGTTGATGTGTCAAATTTTTTTTATCAATAATTTGTTGGTAAAGGGTGAGAGACCTAGCGATATGTTCCCGACCACTGCCTTAAAGGGATAGTGAAAATTCTGTCGTCATTTACTCACCCTCAAGTTGGTCCAAACCTGTATGATTTTCTGTCTGATATTTTGGAGAATATGTGTAACCATTGACTTCCAAAAACTGTGGCCCATCAACTGTTTGGTTACCCGTATTCTTCAAAATATCTTCTTTTATGTTCAGCAGAAAACAGAAATTGATACAGGTTTGGAACAACTCGAGGGTGGGTAAATTATGACAGAATTTTCATTTTTGGTGAACTATCCCTTTCATTTTTAAAGCATTGTCACTATTTATCACAGAGAAAAAGAAAACTTAAGATAAGACCAAGCCTCTTCTTATGTTGGTTATAGGTTACTCATATTAAACAGAGAAAAAGGGTGTCGCTGGGGCAGTACCCTTAAAAGGACATATTTGTTGTACCTTTTTTTTTACCACAAAAAGGTTCATAGTAGTACCTTAAGGTACGTATTTGTACTCTAAGTTACTAATATGCACCTTTTAGGAGTAAAAAAAAAAAGTATGTCCTATTAAGGGTACTGCCCCAGCGACAAGCTGTTATACCCCTAAAGGTACAATTTTGACACCCTTTTTCTCTGTGCGTAGTTTTTCCTTTCTTAATGGTTTGTACCTATAGTACAACCAGTACAATAATCTGCAGAAACAAAAATTTTATATGAGTAACCTATAACCAACATAAGAAAAGGCTTTTTTGGTTTTAAGTGCTCCAAATAGCTTTTATTTTAAAGAGTGTACACAACCCACTGAGATGAGATTCAAACTTTTACTCTCTTACTTTCTTGTGCTCTTTAATTTAAGGCCGCTGGCTGCAGCAACAGGAACGGCAGCGCTGAGAAGAATTTAAAATACCACACTTGGTACATGCAACAGTTCCCACCTGTGGATTCAGTGAAAATACATCAAAAATACCAGGGTGGAAGTAGAACAGTTATTTTTGTTTCATTCCAGGTGTCTTTACAACTCCACTAATACGTTCAGGTGTTCGCCTCTCACACACACTTTCACCAGATTGGCCCAGCTGGAAGACTAATTCAAGTACAGCTGGATGGATGGTTTTGAGATCCATCATATCCATGTTTTATTTGTTCAGTATTGTGTAGCGAGCCTGTATAATGCAACTCTAACCCTCAGCATTTTGGCATACGCCATCTGCAAAATGAAGATTTTACTCAGATGGTGGTCATCAGATGATATGAAGCCCTCCAAAAACTGCAGAAGAGTAAACCGGAATGGAGAAACAAAAGCTTTCTCATGAAGGTAATATTTGGGAGATTTTTGAGTAGCCTTTCAGAGAAAATTCATTTAACAACTGGGTTCAAGTAGGATGGTTTTAAATCTCCAATTCCCATTGAATACGTATCCCATAATTCCTTAAACTATTCTGACTAATAACTGTTCATGTCCTATAATACCCCTTTTTACAAGATGTAAAACAAGAGTGTGTATGTGAAGTTTTAGCTCAAAATACCCCATAGATAATTTTTTATAGCATGTTAAAAATGTCACTTTTTGAGGGTGAACAAAAATGTGCCGTTTTTGTGTGTGTCCCTTTAAATGCAAATTAGCTGCTGCTTCCGGCCCCCTTTCAGGAAGAGGGCGGAGCTTCAAGAGCTCCTGTTAGCAGCTCTGATTACCTCATGTAGACACGCACAGAAAATGTCAGAAACTGTTCAACCTTTTATGTTCAAACCGGAGTCAGACAATGATGATAGACTCAAGAAGAAGTGACAACATGTAGAATGCAACAGGGCATTTCTGAATGATTAGTTGATGAATTTATGTAGCTGATGTGGAGTTAAATATCTTCAAGTCATTGATTAGCATATTCTGTCATGATAATCTATAAATCGCTTGTGTGGGAGCTGTTGTAAGATGCCTACAGAGCCAGACAATATCTGCTGCATGGAGATATAAAAGGTATAGTTTAGTTTAATTACGGTTGTAACTTATGTTGTCATCTTGCATTTATCACATGCTATTGCATTTGTGTTACGTACTGTATTGCAATAAATGTGAAAAGACGGATGCGACAGCTTGAGCAGACTCCCAAATGTGCTCTACTACAACAAGTCTTCCTCTTCTCAACATGGCCCTTTGTTCCGTGTTCCCGGGGGAAGGGTTTATGTAAATTTTAGGGTTAGTGATGTCACTAACCCGTGAATAAGCTTGTTGTAGTCCCTAACAGCCATTTGTTGCAGTGCTTAAAAAGTGATTTCTTTAAAAGGCAAAATCTCCCTTTGCTTTGAACTTTGAGCGTTGTAAATTTGCAGATGTTGTTTATGTTCAAACAGAAACATTACACACTAGCTAAAGTTAAAAAAGTAAAATCATAATCAACCACCCCTTAAAACTTAAACTCCCCCTTAAACTCCATACATGTGATAGCAGCCATCTTTCCCATTTAAATCTATGTTTTGCCCTATTTTTAATAGGAAAAGGCGTTTAATTTGACGTTTCTTCCCTCAAATTGTGAATTGCACCCAAACAGTGGTTTAAAACCGCCGTCTTGGACCGCATACTCACTGACTAGTGCTGTTTAAAATGTATGCATAGTAGCAAAGTGTTTATCCTAAAATTATAGTCATCCCTGGGAAGGAACCGCCACCATCAGCACAAACAATCTAAAGTGCCAAACACAGCAATTACCCATAAACACCTGCTGTGTGGGCCGCTGCTAGGGGAACTAGCAATGTAGCTGATTTGGTGGATTCTGCATGTGGGAGGGATAGAAACAGCATTGACCCTGTTTAGCTAATGAACGACATTGTCCTCCCCGCACAACTTTACTAACTCCGGGGAGCCCAGGAGGCTGAAGAAGAGAGAGATTTGTCTTTAGTACTGGACTGTGGAAATTGAACTGGTTAGGGCTGGGCTATAGGGTCAAAAATGTTATCACAATATATTTTTTTTCCATATCATACTATTTAGATATTTAACACGATAATCATTTACCATTAATGGAGAAGGAAATGCTTTCCACATATTTGTTAGAATGTAAGCTTGCTTGTTCATGATTTTAACGATTAACACAATTTTTTAACATTTTGTCTCAACTTAATTTAACCCTTAAATGCATGACTGTTTTGCCAATCATTCTTACATATTCGGGTCTTTAGCGACCCGGATCTATATCTAACAAGGATGGATCTCTACCTGTCACGTGATTTTAGAGTAACAATTACAGAAGTATAAAATAAAGCATATTTTGTTACCTTTTGGAGCTTGGAAGAGTTCAGTTTGAGCAGATGTTTTATACCATCATCACTGTCCTCGTCAGAGCTCATTTCCCAGTACATTCAGCATCGTGCTCATATTCGCCATCTCAAACATATTCTCAAAACTCATTTTCAACATCTTCAAAATCAATATTTTGATCGCTGACAGCTTCTTCACCAGATCCACCAAGTGACAGTGACAGTAATACTTGATTGAGTTCAGTACTTGCTCTGCAGTAAATCACTGAGCAATTTCAAGTTTTGCAAATTATAATAATTATTGTTTCGTTTTCTGTCTGAGTGAAACGTCACTTCATCATTGTGTATCAGACATTGCCACGTTGTGGAATAAAGGTGAATTTCACTTATTTCGTCATTATAAGTTAATTTACTGTTGTGCAGAAAATAATATACGTACACCGTTACACACCTCGGGTCGTTAGCGACCCTATACAATTTTTACAAAAAATGAATGGTAAAACAGGCATTCTTTTATAATTGTATTATTTTTTTTCTTGTTATATTGTTTATAATGAATTGATTTGAGGAATACTAAGAAGGTTGATGTCTAACTAATGAATGAGGAGGAGGGTAGTGAATGACATCCCAGGTCACTGAAGACCTGAGGTATGCATTTAAGGGTTAACTGTGTTCAATCAATCTAATATATTTAAAACTGATGTTTACTTGATTCATTTGTGTCAAAACTACATGAATAATTTTTGTTGACAACTAACTAGGCAGTGGATCTGTAGTTCCCAGCATGCTTTGCAAGGGACTGCTTTAGGAGAGTAAATTTAGGGATTAAAGGTGTACTATGTAAATTTTTTTCAGTAAAATATCCAAAAACCACTTGGCCAGTGTTATATATTTTGTTCAGTTGAGTACTTACAATATCCCAAATGTTTCCAACTATTTGTAAATCCTGAGAAAATTGTTATTTTAACCAAGGAACCGGGACGTGTGAGGGAGTCGCCTGTCAATTGCGTCATATCTGCGTTACCCTCGGTTTCCAGTTTTATTTTGCAGAAACGCTTTACTCTTACTGCAGTGTGCAACAAGTGTCATAGCAGCCGCCGAGCGAACACAGAGTAACGTCATAACATCATTTTCAACACACTCAAATGTATCTAATATGATAAACAGAGCTGCGTTACCTCATACTCATGACCGGAAAAGCGGAAATGGTGCCAGCGACTGTGGCATAATAAAAGTCCCGCAGCTCGCGAGGCGTGTGTTGCATTCATCTTATTAACAATCGCTCCAGCGGCCTTGCTCAGCTCCCACAACACTCGTTCCTGCTCTGCTTCATACTACAGTAACGTTAATAATCACATCCATGAACATGAGTTCTATCCCGATTTTTTTCCACCAGTTGTGAAGTGAAGACCACATGTCCCACGATTCTGCACTCAAACTTTGCGTCATCAAACTACGCCTTTGTTTTGAATAGGCGACCTCTAGCGGACGGAAAAGTTACATAGTGCACCTTTAAAGTGTTATTTTATGTTTTTTAGTAAAGGGAAATATGTTGTTAGTTAATGTTAGTGTTTAACCTAAATGAAACCGCTTATAATTGATTTTCCAATTTTTTATCAAATTTTCCTCTTTTTGATCAAATTGAGTCGGACTAACTCAATTACATTTAATTGCACAAACTTGTTTTTTATGAGTTGGAGCTACACATATTTATTGGATGGAAATCCTGCCCTCAATTAAATTGAGCTTGTCCAATGAGTTATTTTTGAGTGTATATTCAACTGCTAGCCTATTTATTTTCAGATATAATAGTATATATAATTACACTCAAATAAAAACTTAAATGTTTGTATAGGCTACAGCTCATTTGCAAACACTTGTCTTCATGACAAACTTGTTAAAACATTCATATATAATTAAAAGTAAAAGTAAAAGCTCATCTCTAGCATTTTTAATAGCTAACTAATGAACTGTGAACATTGGATAACTTTCCTGAAATGTAAAGTTGAGTGGCATTGTTCACAAGCCGTTTTAACGCCATGTTCCTGCGGTTGAAACACAGACTTAGCAATTACATGTGACATTTCAGAAGTTGTACTGTATCTTTCAACATACCTGTATCCTTTTGATGTTCATGCATGTTTTTTGTGCTGTTACTTATATTAAAGTGGAAGAAAAGACTGAGGCACCGCGATCTGTCATGTTACATTTAAGAGCGTCAAAACGGCATTTATTGTTTGCATTTCTTGATAAAATGGTCAGAATTTGAAAGCTGAGACTTTGATTCTTCTCAAAAGTAAAAAAAAAAAAAAGATGTTTGGTGTAGGGAAAAACGTGGACCTGGCAACCCTGGCTTGAACTTCATGTGATTCGTAGGGTCAAATAGAGCCTGCTTAACACTCAGAAATAACAATGGCTTTAAGAAATTATCTGAAACCATCTTAAAAAGGGCCACATTTTTAGAGACATTATGGTAAAGCACAGGAAAACCTTGTTGAAGTAGCACTCCAATGGGGTTGTTCTGGAGAGATATCTCTCTTTTTGCTATCATAATAAGACAAACAGCGCACCGCTACAAGGTTTAATTCTTGTAGGAACGTGTGGCATTTTCTTGTGAGGTTCTCAATACCCAGACAGTAACTGAGAGAGCCATGGGCCCTTGTCATATTCCTTGACAGGTCGCATAATGGGCCTATTGACAAACTGCCTGAGCTTCCCTTGGGCAGACGACACATGAGTGGTGGTGAGTCTGAAACTCTTTTAGGAAAAGAAGCGTCTGATAAACAGCGCTTCGACCTATTGAAGTCCAACATAGACATAAATGCCATGGTGACAGCTGCAGAGACAGGAAAAAAAACTCTTTCAATTTAACAAGAGGGGAAATTAAAAAGAAGCAGAGTGTCAGTGTATTAGAGGAAGCTGCTATAAAGAACTGTACCTTCCCTGCCCCCCATTTTGACAGACCGCTACATCGCCAGAGGAAAGTAACTCTGACACCTGTATTCTTGTGTGGAATGGTAATATAGACCAGAAGGCATTGCAAAGAGTAGCATGACATTCATATTCAAATTTCTGACATTTGTTTTTAGCCTTTGCTAACTTGGCACTGTTTTAGTTTAGTTGGCACAAGTTTATTCTTTGTAGAAAAGGTGAATAACGTTAATGTCTGTTTGTACTCACATTTTATCTCATTGATGTGAAGAAGAAACTATCATTATAATCATTTGGTCTTTTGAGAAATGTTGGAGTACATATTGAGATTTGACTTTTGAGATTATTCTTTAAAGCTGCGGCAAGTTTTGCCTCTTTGTCGCCATCTCTGTTTGAACCCTGCAATTCCAGTTATTTGTGGAATTATCATCTTTACGTGGGTTGTGCATCGGCACGGCTCCTCAGTGCGGTTGTGTGTTTCTTATGGTTTCTTTCCAATGGTTCCTAAGGTTTTCTTTCCTATGCAGGGCTCGACATTAATCCTTTTCATGTGCTTGTCCTTTGGACAAGTAAATCAGCCATTCACTTGTCGGAGTAAAAAATAAGCTTGTCCAGTTTTATTTTTTTTGTGTGTGTTGTAAATAACTTATTCTGAAGCAATATTCTCATTAGTGTACAGTCAGCTTTGACATATTTATGATATTTTAATCTTTATAAAGGGCATTTTTCCCCTAATCGTTTTAAATATAATAATCAAATTTTCTAATTTAAAATGAAAGATGAAGCATATATTAAATTAAAATAAGAAGAAACTATAGGGCTGTTTCCAATCAAATTAAATCATTTACACTGAAAAATTACAACTGCATTAAAAAATGTTATGAGACTAATACGTTTAAACACGAAACTAAACCGCCAGTAGGTGGTGGCAGGTGACCGTCTTAATGAGTGAGACATTGAATCATTTGTTTCCATTTCTCCTCATGAGGCTACGCGAGCCTCAACAGCGCAACCTTGTTACCGTCAGTACATTATATATTATATTATTATTCACTATCAATCGCCACTTACACTAAATGAATGCAGAATCATTCTTATGTTTTGGTGATTCCCTAGTTATTTTTTGTTATTGACGTTTTAATCAGGCTACTTTCTCTTTCACTTGCCTCTTCAAAAAATCCACTTGACCCGGACAAGCAGACAAGCATTAATGTCGAGCCCTGCTCGGTTCTTTCCTATGGTTGGTTTCCTATGGTTCCCTTTCAGTCGGTCACGTTCGACGTACGTTGAACAGAGACCAACTGCTGTTTTCACAGCAACAGTTAAATAAAAAAAAAAAAAAAAAACTGTTGGTTCGTGAAGCGTTTCACTCCACCCGGGCGTAGGCGTGGAGCCGGCCATGGGAAGGACGTCCAGCCCGTTCAGGTCGCTGCCAAGCCAGGTGGCAAGCGCCGTCTTAAGAGACCCTGAGACGGGCCACCCAGAGATGGAGGAGACTGCTCTTCAGGAGATGGCTGCAGCACCACTCCTTCCCCCTGAGGAGGGCCGGGGGAGAATGTTTTGTTTGACTCCTGTTCCGCCGCTGGCCCCAGCACCAGCGGTACCCAAATTTTCAAAGAAAGAGCAGTTTCCAAAATCTCTGGGTGCCAAGAGAGAGCGCTTGCCGGTGTTCGACGCTCCCATGCCTTGTCACCGTCAGGCGCCTCTCCAATCGCTAGCAGGGGGTGCCGGCTGTGGGGACGCACACAAGCGGCCTTCTCACACTCGCACACCCCCTCAGCGGAAGCAAGTAAGTGTTGCGCAGCTCACTCAGACCCCACTTTGGGCCTCTCTCATGCCGTCCGAGTCGGGTCCCTGCATGCCGCCTCGCTGCCCCGCTGCGGGTACGTCTGTGGTGCCGATGGTCCCGCTTGTATGGTCGCTGGGAGCCTGGCTAGCGCTCCCCAGCCCGTCTCGCTGGCTCATCCGTACCATCAGACTCGGCTATGCGATTCAGTTCGCCCGGCGTCCCCCCAATTTCAGGGGCGTTCACTTCACCTCTGTGTCGAAGGAGAATGCCCCTGTGCTTCAGGCAGAGATTGCAGTCCTACTGACGAAGGACGCAATAGAGCCGGTCCCTCCAGCCGATATGAAGACCGGCTTCTACAGCCCGTACTTCATTGTACCCAATAAAGGCGGCGGGTTACGGCCGATCTTGGATCTGCGATTCTTGAACCGGTCACTTCACAGGCTACCGTTCAGAATGCTAACGCAGAAAGGCATCTTCAGGTGCATCCGTCCCCAAGATTGGTTTGCAGCGATCGACCTGAAGGACGCATAGTTTCATGTCTCGATTCTCCCTCGACACAGACCGTTTCTACGCTTTGCGTTCGACGGACGAGCATATCAGTACAAAGTCCTACCCTTCGGGCTAGCCCTGTCGCCCCGTGTCTTCACGAAAGTCGCGGAGGCGGCCATTGCTCCCATGAGAGAGCGTGGAGTTCGCATCCTCAACTATCTCGACGACTGGCTGATCCTTGCCCAGTCACGAGAACAGTTGTGCGAACACAGGGACATGGTGCTCAGTCACCTCAGCCGGTTGGGTCTTCGGGTCAACTGGGAAAAGAGCAAACTCTGCCCCACGCAGAGGATCTCTTTTCTCGGTATGGAGCTGGATTCGGTCGGCCTGACAGCGCGCCTCACAGAGGAGCGTGTCCAGTCGGTGTTGAACTGCTTGAATTCGTTCAAATGCAGGACAGCGGTACCACTGAAAAATTTTCAGAGGCTCCTGGGGCATATGGCATCCGCAGCCGCAGTAACGCCGCTCAGGTTGCTTCATATGAGACCGCTTCAACGCTGGCTACACGACCGAGTCCCGAGATGGGCGTGGCACAGCGGATCCCTCCGTGTCCCTGTGACTCCGAGGTGCCGCCAAACCTTCAGCCCGTGGTCGGACCCTTCATTTCTACGGGCAGGAGTTCCCCTAGAACAAGTGTCCAGGCATGCTGTTGTCTCCACGGATGTCTCATCCACCGGCTGGGGTGCCACGTACAACGGGCTTGCAGTTTCGGGTCTGTGGACGGGGCCTCAACTGCAATGGCATATCAATTGCCTCGAGTTGTTAGCAGTTCGTCTTGCGCTGGGCCGCTTCAAAACGCCGCTACTAGGCAGGCACGTTCTGGTCCGTACGGACAACACTGCGGCCGTTGCGTACATCAACAAACAGGGTGGTCTACGCTCCCGTCGCATGTCACAACTCGCCCGCCATCTCCTCCTATGGAGTCAGAAGCATCTGAGGTCGCTTCGTGCCATTCACATTCCAGGCCTGCTCAATCGTGCGGCCGACGAGCTCTCATGACAGCCAGTGCTCCCCGGAGAGTGGAGACTCCATCCCCAGGTGGTCCAGCTGATTTGGAGTCGCTTCAGAACCGCACAGGTAGACCTTTTTGCTGCCCCGGACACGACCCACTGTCAGTTGTTTTATTCCCTGACCGAGGGGACCCTCGGCTCAAATGCGCTGGCACACAGCTGGCCCCGGGGCCTACGCAAGTATGCGTTTCCCCCAGTGAGCCTTCTTGCACAGACTCTGTGCAAGGTCAGGGAGGACGAGGAGCAAGTCCTGTTGGTTGCTCCGTATTGGCCCAACCGGACTTGGTTCCCGGAACTAGTGCTTCTCGCGACAGCACCTCCCTGGCCCATTCCTCTGAGGAAGGACCTCCTGACTCAGAGACGGGGCACCCTATGGCACCCGCGTCCGGACCTCTGGAAACTCCATGTCTGGTCCCTGGACGGGACGCGGAGGTTCTAGGTGGCCTACCACAGGCTGTGGTAGACACCATCACTTCCGCTAGAGCTCCCTCTACGAGGCGCCTCTATGCGTTGAAGTGGAACCTGTTCGTCGACTGGTGTTTTTCTCGCCAAGAAGACCCCCGGAGATGTTCGATTGGTTCTGTGCTTTCCTTCCTACAGGATGGGTTGGAGCGAAGGCTGTCTCCCTTCACCCTCAAAGTCTATGTTGCCGCTATCGCCTGTAATCATGACATGGTAGGTGGTAAGTCTCTAGGGAAGCACGATCTGATCGTCAGGTTCCTGAGGGGGGCGAGGAGACTAAATCCGCCTCGCCCTCCCTCTATACCCTCTTGGGACTTAACTCTGGTGCTAACCGCACTGCAGAGGGCGCCCTTTGAGCCTTTGCAGTCAGCTGAGTTAAAAATCCTGTCTCTGAAGACAGTACTCCTGACTGCATTGGTCTCTATCAAGAGGGTAGGGGACCTGCAGGCATTTTCGGTCTACGAATCAGTCTACGAACGGTCTACGTGCCTGGAATTCAGGCCCGGTAACTCTCATGTAATCGCTGTATGTGCCCAAGGTTCCCACCACTGGTGAGCCTGCAAGCGCTGCCTTCGGAAGAGGCAGACCCAGCCCTAGCTTTTCTCTGTCCAGTCCGCGCTCTGCGGACTTACATGGACAGAACGCAAAGCTTCAGGACCTCAGAGCAGCTCTTCGTCTGTTATGGAGGCCAGCAGAAGGGAAAGGCTGTCTCCAAGCAGAGGATGGCCCACTGGATAGTGGATGCCATCGTCTTGGCGTATCAAACCCAAGATGTGCCCTGCCCGCTCGGGTTAAGAGTCCACTCCACTAGGGGTGTAGCTTCTTCCTGGGCGTTGGCTCGTGGCGCCTTGCTGACAGATATTTGTAGAGCTGCGGGCTGGACGACACCTAACACGTTCGCTAGATTTTATAGCCTCCGTGTAGAGCCGGTATCTTCCTGTGTGCTCGCTTCCCATAGTCCGTAACACCGAAGTGCCCGTTCTAAGTGTCGGCTTGCTGCGCCACTCCCTTCCCTATGGAACGGATACGTGCGCTTATATGCTCCAGTCGAGTTCCCCAGAACGGCGAACCCTGTTGAGTCCTCCGCAACCCGCGGCAGTCGGATGTGGCGGAGCGTCCGACGCCAGGTCTAACACTCGTATGCATTGGTGGAACTTGTGTTAGGCTGGGTTCCATATGTTGTGACCCCCACGGCGGTCCCATATGTGTATTTTTCCACGGTACGGCTCCCTACGGCGAGCCCGTGTCTTTCCCTCGGCAGAGCACTCTGCCGTCTCAGTTAGGTGTTGTTCCCCCGCCTGTTTGGCCGGGGCCACCCCTGGGACTTCCGTATGTTGCACTGCCCACGGCCAGTCCATACGTGTATTCTCCACATGGTAACTCCCTTCGGGCATGATGTGGCTTCTGCAGCGTCCCTCTGGGCATTCTTTCCCAGCGTTATCCAATAGTCTGCTGAATGGGTCTTGCGGAACGGCAGTGTGATTCTTTCTGTGTGAATTTCCTGCCCGCAACAGTCGGGATCTGAGGGGCTCTCGCTGGGCGCTGGAAGTGGTAGTAACTGTGGTGTTTTCCAAAGGGATCCCAATTCGTCGGTGATGTCCGATGTACGTCGAACGTGACCGACTGAAAGTACGTACCGTCGCCACAGTTGCTGTACCATCACTGCATGGCCGAGTCACTAGTTCGGCTCCTCAGTGAAAAACAACAGTGCGCTGCATTCGCTTCCGCTTTATACCCGCGCTGTGGGGCGGAGCGCGAGATGCAAATCTAATCTACCTAACCGAGCAAATCTACCTAACCGAGACGTTTTCTTTCCTATGGTTGAGTACTGAAATATTTGACTTTTGATTGCAGAAATATCCTGAGAAAAGTTTGAGATATTGATATCACTTCTGAAACTCCTGAGGAGGTACATTTTGAGATTACTGGAATCTGTTCAGGTGAGCAGTCCGAGTAGAAGTAAACATAACCAGAAATTTCCATTTGCTCTCTAATGAATTTTCATTACAGTCTATGAGAATCAAATGAAATATTAGGGGATATTTATATCCAGGGGATAAAGGACAATCCAAATGGTATGAGCTGAACATAATGCTCTGTTTACTGAGTTTTCTTTGCACATTCATGTTTTATTAGCTTATGTACATGAACAAGCTGTAGTTAAATGGAGAAATGGACCGTTCAGCTTCATCAAATGCACAAAAAAAAAATCATGTTACGGCGAAGAGGCTCATCGCTGACCTGCTCACCTTCTTCAGACATTCTCTGCATTTTGAAATGATGTTAACCATACAAAGGCCCGCAGCTATTCAATATGACTGAACCGTTGGGTAATTCCTCCATTATGAAACAAATCTCAGGCATTTACTGAAGCGCCTCATAATGGCTTTATGATGGAAATTATCGTCGCAATCATCGGTCGTAAAAGTTAATAAATTTCAGCATATGCTCAGGGTTAGCTAATGTAAGAGGTTAATGGCGTTTCTACGGGAACGGGCGGAGCGTTCCGTAAATTTACCCCACAAAACCGCGATACTGGAATGTCAGGCTGTCGCACCATAACTAGATCCAGATAATGAGTGTCGATTTCTCGGAAACACAAGCCAGAGGTTTTTAAGCTGAGGAGAATCTCCATTAAGGCTGAAGTGCTTTGTCAGCCGAACTGTATTGCATCTTGCTTAATGAGATTAAGTGAATTTAGATCTATGGGAAGCACGTCCAGCTTTTCTTTCTGGGGAAATAAAACCTGTGAAATATTTGTAATACCTTGAGCAATCAAAGGAGCCAAACACTGGTTCCCTAGAGTCATAGCCTGTTAGATGTGTAATTCACTTTCACAGTCTGAATTCAGACATAAGAAGCGTAATTAGTCACCTTTCTGAATGCTTTTTCTCTCTATAGATGCCTTTTTTCCGACACATCCTCTCCTACCCTTTTTATCTCCCTTTCTTTCCATCTGGTATCCCAGTGAGGTGGGACAGAATCCATTGAAAACAGATGTTCCCTCACCTAGCCAGCTATTTTTCAGCACAGGCGTGCAGGAGGGATTCTTCCACACGACCTGAAGTGACCTTTCAAAACACTTGCACGCCAGCGGAGGCAAGTGACGGCAGTGCCATTGTGAATGAATTTTGAGCATCCGCACGTTTTTGCACATCGTCTGATGGGCTGCCATAAGCCCCATTGGGTAAGTTCACTCTATTAGTGTACTGATGATTTCAAACCCCCACACAGAGCTCTCCATTGAAGCCAATGATCCATGACGGATAGGACGGTTCCTCCGCCTTGGTTCCTTGCCATTTTCAGCACAGCCCTGATTTCCCTACAGTAAACTCGGGACTTTGGGTTTCCCGGGACTAGAACTCTAGGGCTTGAAATGTCAAAAGACTGTATGTTGCTTTAAGTGTAAATTTCAATTAAGTTTAGATATAGAAAAATAAATATAATATGCCTAGTAAAGTATTAAAATATAGTAGTTCTGGCTCTAAAATCAAATTAGGCATTTAGCGGTCAACCCCCCCCCCCATCCCCCCATCCCCCCATCCCCCCCACTTTTGAGAATAGACATGAAAACTTAAATGCTTGTAATTCAAGAATGCTTTGGAATATAGACTTATGTTTGATCTTGTTTTAAAGAAGACACTCCGCAGATTATTGCTGTAAATCAAATGTACTGTACTAAACATGTTTTATTTTATGTAATATATACATTTTACAGAATATTTTTACTCTAAAATTACTATAAAATAAAAAGCCATATATCTAACCAAGTTGTGTTCTCACAGGATGATTTTTTAGTTTGTAAGCTTTTGAATGATACCTAATTTATGATAATTAGTAAAATATGTGGCACGAAAAATAGGCAATAAATAAAAAGAGCGGCAAGCGTCCCGCTAGTGGGACGGTAACAGTTAAGGGGTTAAAGCTGTTATTAACCCTCATCACTCCTTCACACTTTGTAACAAATCCTTCCCTCGCGGGAATGGGAAATTATACCTTTTTTTTTGGTCCAGAAACCTTATTTAATTTCTTTTTGATATTTTTTTTTTTCTATTTTTAATGCATTTTCTTGGAGAATTTTTTTTTTATTTACCTTTAAATTACTTAATTTTATCAAAAATAATAAATAAATAATAATTTAAGCACATTCTTTCAACTTAAATTCAAAATAACACAATTTCATGCATAACCCTTTTAATTCAGCTCAAAATATCTTACATCGGGTGACTTTGCGACCTCTTGTGGAAAAAAATAATATAACATGATATTTCATGACTTGCCACTAGATGGCCTTATAGCTCTATATAAAGCAAATGAGCTATTCCGCTGGGTCCTAAAGTCAGTCTTCCAGTATGCATTCACTGAAGCATTCCATTCATTCCTAAGGGGGTCAAATTGAGCCGCGAAGGAAGGATTTGTTACTTTTTTTTTAAATTTCAAGCACAAAACTCCTTAGAATCCAGTCAAATTATTATTATTATTATTATTGTATTCATGGTTTAAGTGCGACAAAAGTCCTAGGGTCTTGGACCACTCTGATGAACACAAATTTTTTGGGTCAAAATTAGGGATGCGCCGATCCGATACTCAGTATCGGCTCCGATACTGCCATTATTTGCCGGATCGGGTATCGGTCAGACACGACCGATCCAAATCCGATACTGTGCGTATAATATTCTGTGTTATTGTTAAGTCCCAGTGCCCCACATTATAAAGCATCATCAATGCTTCGTGCATTAAGTGTTCTGAAGCCATTCCTAGTTTAATGTGAGGTTCAGATGAATATTTAAGTCATTAAATTCAAGTTCACGTGAATGCTTCCCTCCGCTGCGTCTGTCGGTCACTCTCCATTCAGCATTCAAACTGCTGACGCGTTCGGTTGCGACAGTCAACACGATGAAACTCTCCAAGACGATTCAATGTTCCTGTTATTATGCTTGATCTGTATATAACGCTCTATGGTTTCGCATAAAATATCTTTATCTGGCTGGAGTTTATTGCGGTTTCTAAATCGTGTTACTTTCCTGTCTGTTAGATCACAACACTGGACTAGAGATTGTATTGTTCTTCAGATGCACGTTAACTGAAATTGTAAACTGTTAAAAGAAAAGGCTCAATAAAATATTGCATAGATAGATAAACTACGCATCGATATCTGTTCCCTTCCCTTTGTGTTTTGAAGTTTTCAATGCGGAGTGCTGTACGCTGTGACTCCATGTTGCTTCAAGCGCATCATTCTGCGCCTGGGATACGCATACGCGCATTGTTCCGCTCTGTATTGGAGCCGTTTGTATTATAATACTTTTGCCAATGAAAGATTATTAATAGCCTTTCTTGTTCTATCTATAATATGTTGCTGCCTGATTAAAAAGCTGCGCTATACATTTTAAATAAATGTATTTTAATTTCTTAGTATATAGACCCTATTTCTATAAATATATTTACTTGTTTTTCATGAATGTATTTTACAACAATGTGTAACATTTTACCAATTTAGTGCTACACTTATTCACGTTAATTTTTTTCCCCACAATTTTTTACAATTATTGTGCACTCATGATTTTTCTGGAGTAACTTTTGCTGCTGAATTATCCACTAATCTAGTTTATCCACCATCTAGTTTATATTAGTATTTTTGTCATAGATTTGTTGTTTTTCTTTATAATGAAGTTGTCTGTATTTATTAGATTGTGTTTAACACACAAAAGAGTGATTATCAGTTCAACACACTGAGGTATAGATATTCTACATTGAATTTTTAAACAAAACTGCACTGGTATCGGATTGGTATCGGTATCGGCCAATATTCAGAATTTTTGGGATCGGCTCAAATTGGTTCTGAAAAACATGGTATCGGTGCATCCCTAGTCAAAATGACCTGAGGGAAGGATGAAAATATAATCTATAAGCACACATTTGTGACTTCAGCAGCGAGTTTTGCACCAGCAATCACCACCATCATTTGAAAATGTAAACCACTAGTTTAAAGAGTTTGAGTTGTTGTTTTTGTCTCTCAGCTACTCCAGAGCAAACAGAAGCCATAATTAAAGTCCAATACACTTCAGCACGGATGTAAAGAACCCATGCAGATAGACAGAAATCTCCAGGAGAGAGAACACACACTGCTCTCTCTGACTGGAAGTCAGCCAGCTGTCAATACCCATCTGCTGCTGGACTACAGAGATGAGTGACGAGAGTCTATCAAGTTTCAGAGTTAAAGAACAGTTCCAGTTCCTACTTTGAAGTGGGATGAATTTGGTTGACAAGGTTTATGTAGCACATAAAGTTTAGCAGATGCTCTTATCACACCAACCTACAAATGATGAACAGCACAAGCAATTTATCGTAGGAGTCAACAGTGTTCCAAGTACAAAAGTTTCAGGTGTAAGCTAGTGGTACTCAATCTAAAGCTGTAGTGAAATGCAGAAAGAAAACATTTTGTTGTATAGGGTTGCAATTTTCTTTATTATTGTGGTTTAGTTCATAGGTGTCCTCATCTGTTTTTTTTAAGGTTGTTCCACCAAAGAAAGTTAATTTGTTCCTTGTTGTAAAGGAAACGCTACACTCTTAAAGTGGTTTAAAGTGGGTTTTCTTTATGTTTTTAAGAGTGTAGATGCCATTTACTCACTGACCGTAACTTTGAAGTTAACATGAAAATACACAATCTGTGGAATGTAAAATGTGCTAAAACATTTTAGTTTTTTTTTAGAAATCCATCTGCACTCTTAAAAATAAAGGTTCCACACCGATTGATTCAAAAGCATAAGGAGTCGTATGTTCTCGTTGTACTTTGATGTTATACGGCGATCGGTCTGCACAGCACCGATCCATCTCGAACAAGCCTTCCATCAACAATGGCGAAAGTTGCGTTACTATCGATGCACATGGCTTTGCGATCCTATATCAGCATCAAAACAGTGAATCCAGCGCATTCATGCCACTCGCCGTAATTTGTATAGATGGAGATTACAATTGAGCAGCTATTAGCTTGATTAGCTGCTAATTCAAAAATGGCGGTCACAAGCTTCTGTTCGTCTTGTTGGTCACGGTAACCCCGCCCTCAGCCCTTGACACAAGCGGTTCTTACTTCTAGACCAGCAATGTTTTGGTGCTACTTAAGAACCACTTTTCCTGGTTCGGAGCTGGTGCTTTGGGTGTGGGTGTGGAAAGACAAAGAACCGATTTGAAACTAGGCTCTGGCTCCGAACCAGCACCAGCACTGCCTTGGTGGAAAAGGGGTAACAGTGATACCATTAGAAGAACAATGTTGGGTTCCCCAAAGAACCTTTCAGTGATTAGTTCCTAAAATAACAATTTTTCCTTAGTGTGAAGAACATTTTTAAAATCTAAAAAACCTTCTAAGGAATGGAAAGATTCCATTGATGTTAAATGTTCTTCATAGAACCATAGAAGCCAATAAAGAACCATTGTTTATATCTCTCTCATACTTTTCTGGTGGCTGTCAAAAATGACCGTAATTTTATTTTAATGTTTTTTTATTTAATATTTTGTATTTTTAGGGGAATTTATGGTATTAAATTATATTTATGCAGTAGTTATAATCCATTTATTTGCTTTTAGCATAGACCTGAAAATGAAATTTCCAACTTAAACTGTCATAAATCTTGAATGCTTTGGAGCACAGACTTAAGTTTGATCTCTTTTCAAAGACGACACTTGGCAAAGTTTAAACAATTATAGAATTTTACGTTTATTATGAAAAATGCACAAAAATACAATTTTCAACTTTTATATGAAACATATATTTTACCAAACACGTTGTACTCTAAAACTGCGAGAAAATCAAAGCCATAAATCTTAAAACAAGTTGTGTTTCAAATTGAGCTTGATATCTCAAAATACTAGTTTTTAGTAAGATTTAGTTTGGGCGCAGTACCAAACGTTTCCACTAGATGAAATTTGGGTAATACTATAGTTTAGGATCCAGTTCTCACTATTAACTAGTTGCTTATTAGCATGCATATTACTAGGATATTGGTTGTTTATTAGTACTTATAAAGTACGTACTAATGTACATATTATTATTCTGCATGACCATATTCTACATCCCTACTGCTACTACCTAATACCTAAACTTAACAACTACCTTACTAAGTAAGTAACTAAGTAATTAGAAGTTTATTGAGGCAAAGTCATAGTTAAAGGGTTAGTTCACCCTAAAATTAGCCCATAATTTACTCACCCTCAAGTCATCCTTGATGTATATGACATTCTTCTTTCAGACGAATAAAATCGGAGTTATATTAAAAAAGTCCTGGCTCATCCAAGCTTTATAATGGCAGTGAATTGTTGTCTCGTTTATGAAGTCCATAAAAGTGCATCTATCCATCATATAACTGCTCCACACAGCTCTGGGGGGTTAATAAAGGCCTTCTGAAGTGAAAGGGAGCGACTAAAATAACTAACTTCCGGCGGAAAGCCATATGCAAGTCAACTTACAGCGAAAGAGTAAACCCTGACGCGATGTATAGAAGCTTTGACGCCTCTCGCAGATAGGGCTGGGCAACAAGCCCCTCTTCTCTTATATCGAAATCCTCCGCATTTCTCTTTATAAATTCTCGTTTTAGACTCTAATTCATGACCGGTGTTTTGTTTTGCTCTATCCTCTGTGCTTCTTCAAGGGTCAAGGGTTACTCTTTCGCCGTAAGTCGACTTGCTGACCGCTGGAGCTAGTTATTTTAGTCTATAAAGTTTTAAATATGGATATTTTTCTTACACAAACGCATCACTTCGCTTCAGAAGGCCTTTATTAACCCCCCGGAGCCGTGTGGAGCAGTTATATGATGGATAGATGCACTTTTATGGACTTCATGAGCGAGACAACAATTCACAGAAACCATTTGAAATGCCTTTGTTCAAAGTTAACATGAAATGGCTTTCACAACTAAATTGTTAACTGAATATTCAACCAGAAAAAATGTAGGATGGGATTTTATTCCTCAGGAATTCATTGGTGAAAAGAGGGAGTTTCATTACAAAATGGGACTAGACCTGAATGTGAGTTTGCAGTGGATTGTGGAGGTATTTGGACCAGGATGTTAAGCCTGAAAATCAAGCTCACCCTTTAGAGCAGGGATCTCCAAACTCAGTCCTGGAGGGCCACTGTCCTGAAGAGTTTAGCTCCAACCCCAATTAAACACACCTGAACCAGCCCTCCAGGACCGAGTTTAGAGACCCCTGCTTTAGAGCATCTTGACATATTCCAAAGGTAATGCATCTTTTTCTAACCCATCATTATTTATTATTAATCTCAAGCATTGAACTTTTCACAAAATCATAGAAAGGTTGCATTACCTAGTAGCTAAAACACTTTGACGTCAACCAAACAGGAAAGTCATTTAAATGAAAGACAGCAACTCTTGAAAATACTGCAGAGCAGCTGAAGTGCTTTGGGTGTTTGAGATAAGAATGAGTCAGGAAGACGAGACCTTTATCAGTTGTAAAATAAGTGTTTCTGAGTCTCCGATAACTTCCAGTGACTATTTGTTTTCATTGTTGTAACTAGTCACTTTTTAGATATAAGATATACAGGAGCCAAACAGGCCAGTGTATTAAAATCGATGCATGAACCTTCATCAAGTTCAACGATAATGAAATCCTGGACATGTATATTGAACCTCTTAATTTTTAATGTCTGAGGAAAACCAAGAACAGAGAAGAGTTCATAACCACACACATAAAAGGAAGAACGACTGAAATAGAGGGAAAAATGAAGAACATAAAAAGAGGAAACATCATCCACAATATGTAATTAATAAATAATGTCATTATTTATTAATGGTTGTTCTTGCTCTACTCTTTTGTCTGTGTGTGGCTTCACCTTTGCTAGAAACTGAAGGTGCTTTTTTTTTACCTCGTCTCTTTGGTCTGTTTCTCTTGTTTCTTTCTCTTCTCGTCTTTTATCTTTTTTTTCTCGCTCATCCTTTCTTCCTAAAGCTTTGCTCCTGGAGATGAACATGGTGTCCTTTTCACAGAAAGACTCCCTTTCTCTCCTTCTTAGCATGTTTCTCATCCAGCGTTGAGGAGTTATTAACTATGGCTCATTTTTTTGTAGTACGACAATAGAGTTGTGTTCAAAATAGTTATAAATAACTTTTCAAGAGATAATACCAGAGTCACAAATAAATAGGGTTGCCTTTAAATTGTTGCTTGACTGTAGCATAACATCTGATTTAACTCATTAAAGTCTTGATTCTTTATAGTGAGCTGGTTCACTCCTCTCTTTCATACAGTATGTAGATTAGAAAATCAGTTTATCCTTCTTGATTCACACTTTTATTTGTAGCTTTGGAAGGTCTGATTCATTGATTTATCCCTGTCATATGTAGCCTACTGTTTAAAAGTCTGAATCATTTTAGTGAATCATATCCTTTCATTTTGTGCTTCATTTGCTTTATTCTAGTGAGTTGGTTCATCTTAAATGATCCTCTTGTTCATACACTATCGGTGTGTCCCAATTCGCTTACTATCCGTCCTAAATAGTATTCGAAAATAAAATTAGTATGTCCCAAATCGTAGTATGTTGAAAAGAGTATTCCAAAGATACCCAGATGGTCTACTACTTCCAGTCAGAATTCGAAGTGCAGATCAACGCACACTCTAACGGCTGATATTGCCCACAAACCATTGCGAGTTGGACGAGGATTCAATTAGAACTACAAACGTGGATAAAAAGTGTTAAAAACTACAAAAGATGTGCGAGTCCGATGGTTAAGTATAGAGGTTTAGATAAAGGGGCTTGAGTGACCAATTATCAGTATTTAACCTGACGAAAAGATATTTATTCAATGTCATCCAAATTATATTTCACCTGCAACAGCATTGTGAACTTTTGTAATGATACGTTTGGCCATTAACTTTTAAATGCATCATTATATTTAAATTGCAAACACATGAGGAGAGTCTCTGCATTAAAGACCTACAAATGGCAGCTCAACGTGCTACTAACTACATTTCTTTCCGATACGCTAGGAAATTGAATTTAATGTGGAGGGTTTTAACTGCGAGGATGATTGACAGGGCAGTTTAAACGGTGAAGGGATGCACGTAACTAAGCGACAGAGTCCGTTAAAGATGACGAAGTAGTATGTCCCAAAGCTTGCATACTCTTCTGCTACACACTCAAAAGTATGTACTTTTTCTTCACAAAAAGAGTACATACTTTTAGGTCGTAGTATAAGTAGGCGAATTTGGACGCAGCATATATTGCCAAACGTATTGGGACACCCCTCCAAATCATTGAATTCAGGTGTTCCAATCACTTCCATGGCCACAGGTGTATAAAATCAAGCATGCAGACACTTCTACAAACATTTGTAAAAGAATCTTGGGCGCAGGAGCTCAGTGAATTCAAACGTGGTACTGTGATAATTTGTGAAATTTCCTCACTACTAAATATTCCACGGTCAACTGTTAGTGGTATTATAACAAAGTGGAAGCAATTGGGAACAACAGCAACTCAGCCATGAAGTGGTAGTCCACGTAAAATCACAGCAGGGTCAGCGCATGCTGAGGCGCACAGTGCGCAGAAGTCGCCAACTTCTTTTAGTCAACTTCAAATTAGTCAGTAGCTACAGATCTCCAAACTTCGTGTGGCCTTCAAATTAGCTCAAGAACAGTGCGTAGAGAGCTTCATGGAATGGGTTTCCATGGCCGAGCAGCTGCATCCAAGCCTTACATCACCAAGTGCAATGCAAAGCGTTGGATGCAGTGGTGTAAAGCACGCCGCCACTGGACTCTAGAGCAGTGGAGATGTGTTCTCTGGAGTGACGAATCACGCTTCTCTGTCTGAATCTAGTGAAACCACTTCATCCTAAATGCTTCTTTTGCTTTATTGAATTGGTTCATCTCAAACTATCCTCTTATTCAAATATCTGATTCATTTTAGTGAATCACTTCATCCTAAACATTTCATTTTGTGCTTTGCTTTATTCTAGTAAATTGGTTCGTCTTAAACTATCCTCTTGTTCATGTGTCTGTTCAAATCTTTGATTCATCTGAGTGAATCACTTCATCCTAAATCCTTCTTTTGCTTTATTGAATTGGTTCATCTTAAAATATCCTCTTGTTCAAATGTCTAATTCATTTTAGTGAATCACTTTATCCTAAATGTTTAATTTTGTGCTTTGTATGCTTTATTCTAGTGAATTGGTTCATCTTAAACTATCCTCTTGCTCATGTGTCTGTTCAAATTTGATTCATTTTAGTAAATCACTTCATCCTAAATCCTTCATTCTCTGCTTCATGTGAATTTGTTCATCCTAAACAGTTCCCTTGTTCATAAGTCTGTTTAAATGTCTGATTCATTTTAGTGAATTACATCATCATAAACACTTTATTCTCTACTTTAATTACTTTATGCAGTATTCATACTGGTAGTGTTTAAATGTCAGGTTCATTAAATAAAAATAATTAAATGTAGTGCTGGGGAAAAATTAATCGTGATTAATCGCATCCAAAATAAAAGTTTGTGTTTACATAATATATGTGTGTGTACTGTGTATAATTATTATGTATATATAAATACACACACATGCATGTATATATTTAAGACATATTTGCATGTATATACTGTATATACAATTTATCTTATATATAAATATAATTTTTTTTCATAAAAATATAACATATAATACATGCATGTGTGTATTTATATATACATAATAATTATACACGGTAAACACACATTATATTATGCAAACACGATTAATCACGACTAATTTTCCCCCAGCACTAATTAAATGATAACCATTCCAAAATGTTCTTTTTTTTTAAGGTGAAACATATTAAAGACTGCTACTCATAAATGTTTTCAACTATACAAGTTACTATAGCAACTTTTTTATTGTAGATTGCTTCTTTAAATCATGAGTAGCTTGTATCTTGGCAAGCTGCTGTTCTGAAATCGCTTTCCCAACACCATTCTCATCTCACCCTCATGCAACTGATGGCACCTGTCCAGTCTATCATTACCCAGCTTATTAAAGTGAGGTTAACCAAATGAAATCCAAAGGCTCTCAACCGCAGGTGGAAGGCGAGAACCTTGACCGTGGATGGAAGACATGAGACGTGAGGAGCCGACGGGAAGGGAGAGCGGGGAGAGTAAATTAAAAGCTGCTAATCTGTAAGTCTAACAGCATGATCAGAGCACAGCATGCTGGGACGTTAAAAAACGATGAGACAGGAAATGGATCTCCAGCGAGAGAAGACCAAGATGAATTCCTAATGAGGAGACTGAGAAAGAGAATTCCTGAAGGTTGGTAGTAAAATCCTAGATGCACTTTGGAATTATGTGGCATAGAAAACGGTCTTAAACTAAACCTTAACAAGTTAACTAAAATTTTTCTATCACTTCATGCATTATATAAATTGAATTTTTTTTTTTTCTATTTCACTTTTTATTTATATAAAAAGATGCTCTATTGGACTTGGAGGCCAAGTCAACACCTTAAACTCGTTGTGCCCCTCAAACCATTCCTGAACCATATTTGCTTTGTGGCAGGGTGCATTATCCTGCTGAAAGAGACCACAGCCACCAGGGAATATTGTGAAAGGGTGAACATGGTCTGCAACAATGCTTAGGTAGGTGGAATGTGTCAAAGTAACATCCACATGGATGGCAGGATCCAAGGTTTCCCAGCAGAACATTGCCCAAAGCATCACACTTACCGCCTTCTCATAGTGCATCCTGGTGCCTTGTGTTCCCTAGGTAATTGACGCACACGCACCCAGCCATCCACGTGATGTAAAAGAAAACATGATTCATCAGACCAGGCCACCTTCTTCCATTGCTCTGTGGTCCAGTTCTGATGCTCACGTGCCCACTGTTGGTGCTTTCGGTGGTGGACAGAGGTCAGCATGGGCACCCTGACTGGTCTGTGGCTATACAGCCCCATACACAACAAACGCAACAAACGATGCTCTGTGTATTCTGACACCTTTCTATCAAAACCAGCATTAACTTCTTGAGCAATTTGAGCTACAGTCACATATCTATTTGATCGGACCACACGGCCAGCCTTCACTCCCCACGTGCATCAATAAGCCTTGACCACCCATGACCCTGTCGCCGGTTCACCACTGTTCCTTCCTTGGATCACTTTTGATAGATACTGACCACTGCAGACCAGGAACACCCCACAAGAGCTGCAGTTTTGGAGATGCTCTGACCCAGTCGTCTATCCATCACAATTTGGCCCTTGTCAAACTCGCTCAAATCCGTACGCTTGCACATTTTTCCTGCTTCAAACACATCAACTTTGAGGACAAAATGTTCACTTGCTGCCTAATATATCCCACCCACTAACAGATGCCGTGATGAAGAGATAATCAGTGTTATTCACTTCACCTGTCAGGTCATAATGTTATGCCTGATCGGTGTATATATATATATATATCATTGTTTTGTTTTGTTTTGTTTTTTTGGAAAATAAATAGGGCAATGTACCACGATGGCAAATTGCTTGCTCAACATTTAACCCTTAAACGCATACCTCAGGTCTTTAGTGACCCTGGACTTCATTCACTACCCTCATTCATTTTTTTAAGTTAGACATCAACCTTCTTAGTATTCCTCAATCCATACATTATAAACAATATAACGAGAAAAAGTAATACAATTGTGAAATAATGCCTGTTTTCTCATCCATTGTTTTGTAAAAAAAATTTTATAAGGTCACTAATGACCCAAGGTGTGAAACAGTGTAAGTATATTTTATCTGCCCAACAATAATTGAATCTTTGATGACTGAATAAGTGCAATTCACCTTTATTCCACAAGGTGGCAATGTCTGATACACAATGATGAATTGACGTTTCATTCGTAGTTACCGCAGGCAGAAAACAAAAGAATAGGAAGTATCAAACTTGAAACGCAATCAAATATTAGTGTCGCTCTCACTTTAATGGTGGATCTGGTGAAGAAGCTGTCAGAGTTAATAATATTGATTTTAAAGATATTGAAAATGAGTTTTGAGAATATGTTTGAGATCAACAGATGCTGAATACCGGGAAATGAGCTCTGACGAGGACAGTGATGATGCTATAAAACATCTGCTCAAACTGAACTCTTTCAAGCTCCAAAAGGTAACAAAATGTGCTTTATTTTATACTTATGTAACTGTAACTCTAATATCAGGAGAGATTCGTCCATGTTGGATATAGATCTCGGATGCTAAAGACCCAAATATGTAATAATGATTGGCAAAACATTCATGCATTTTAGGGTTAATTAGTCTAGTTCATTGTTTGCTGTAAGGTAGTCCTGCCACAAGCTATATCAGAGTTCCTCTGTAACCCTCCACCTCCCCCAGCTCCACCTGCCTAGGTCTGCTACTGGATTTATGTATGTCATTGTCACGTCAAATTTCTCATTTGATATATTTATACATTTAAACCTCAGTCTGAGTTTATCATAAACATTTATCCTTTCTATGCTGTTCATAAAAGCTTAATATGAGTCATATTCTTCTGGGCTGTTTTGTAGAGATTACTCTTAAGGTTTCTGAACACATGAAATATGAATTAAACATCAGTTGTATTTATGCATGAAAACAATTATATTTCTAGAAACTCTTTCAAATAGCTGCACTGCACTTATCTATAAATATTCCCAATGAGAAAATCATTGTAATTCCTTTGTGGCAACATTTAAAATCTCTGGAAAATGCAAATTTATGAACAATAACAAGATGTAGATAGCTACACACTGTGCCATGGCTGACCACTATCTGTGTGTGCTGACTGTATCAAAGAGGCTCTTTGCTTTTTGAACAGAGGACAATATCATTATCTGTCCAAATGACCTCTGGGATTAATGCTTTAATCCATGTAGCCTGGATTCCTATAATCCAGTCTCAAACACATGCCATTGCGCCCTTTAACCTGCTGATAGATTACCAGTGCATCTGTAAAATGCATTAACACTAATGTGTGTGTATATATATATAATATTGCATATAATTTGAGCTTTTTTGTGCTCAGCTGCACTGGGTTCATAAAACAGTCACATTGTGATGTCTTCAACTTGGTTTTCTCCATAGTGTATCATGATGGATCACCAAGCACTCGTCTTTGTATTTTAGATAATACAGAGAATAATTACCTCAGTTATCCAATCTCAAAGGGAATACATCACATTAGCATTCTGGAGAAAATGTACTTTATGATGATATTCATCTTTGAGAGTTTTCAGACATTTTTCAGATATACAGGTAGAAATAAAAGTAGTGATACCATTTTTGTTTCCTCAAAGAACCTTTAAGTGAAAAGTTCCTAAAGCGCCTTTTTCCATTAGTGTTAAGATTATTAACATTTCAATAATTGTGAAAAATCGTTTTCTACTATAAAGAACTTTTTGTCCAATGGAAAGGTTTCATGGATGTTAAAGGTTATTTATGAAACAATTAATGTGTAGTAAATACATTCTGTATATTTTCACTTTATTTGTTAGAGTTTTAAGGCCCGCTCACACCAAGGACTATAATGTAAACATATAGTTCTAAAAATCGTTCTAAAGAATATCAGTCCACACCACAACTCTCAGAACGTTTATTTATTTATTTATTTTTTTACTTTGACAGCCAATCAGAATCCATCCTGCTTTAATGAGCTCGACTACAAACGTGCAGCGCGCGCTCGTCCTCTGGTGTGGAGTCTAATATAGTCATCATTATATATATTTATATAGTTATATATTTTTTGTGTATACGAGACTTTAGACTTTATTTTTAGATTTTCAGTGAGCAGCCGATTTGGTCATTGCAAAGCTTGTCCTTGTGATATTTCGATTGTTTCTCCTAGACAGAGTTAAGTTTAAAAGCAGAGAAAATTCAGACCTTTACTGAAGTCTCAGACTGTTCTCAGAGAGAAAAAAAAAGAAGACCACTAATCTCACATACAGTCTCAGAAGACAAACAGTGTCTTAACCAAAAGTCATATATGAACAAATATTACATTAAATCTCATTTGTATTCTCATTAAAGAAAAAAGAATCTGTCCGCATTCCTTATAACGATATATTCAGCTATTGACATATTTGTGCGTGTTTCTATGTCTCCAAATGTATGTTAGGAAAAACAGGGTTATTCAGCACTCTTTCTACTTGATATTATTTTCCAAAGTTTAAGGATTAGATGTAGATTTTTAAACAATTGTAATTTGTTGCAGACAAATATGAGAATATTATATATAAATTTGACACGCAAACAGACGTTATAGGCGTTGCGTGTAAATGCGTAATCGTAGAACTGGAGCTTGTCAGCGAGCGCTGTCCACATATGTGGTGCTGAAATCTGCTCTACAGACCACCTCTCTCTCTCTCTCTCTCTCTCTCTCTCTCTCTCGCTCTCTCTCTCTCAAAACTCAACTGCTTTCCACAGATCGTATCATTCGGCTTACAGCGCACAACCTCTCCACGCTGTGTCTGCGCCTCAAAACGCACCAAGTCTCATTCTGACCTCACTATCTTCTTGACTTTTGCTGGACATGTACAGTACGGAATATGACTCAGATCTGAAGACATCACGACAACCCCGCTAAAAAAACTTAGTGTGCGTAGAGTCTCGTGGGAAGAGCCTATATGTCTTTAAGAGGAACTATGGGGGGAGTGTCTCGTTCGATTCATCACTGGACAGACTAGCCGAAGAGCCGCTGGACCCGATCCCGAACCGGACCCGAACTGGCTTTTTGGAGCTATATTTTACACTGGCTGGGAATATAGTGCAACTTGGATAAGCGTTTTTGTGCTTTTGGAGAGATGATGGTGGTGGTGATGCACGCGCTGAGTCTCCACGCGTTCGCGCTCCTGTGCGCGCTACGAGGCACGCTGGCAGCGAATAACTGTGAGTATATTTACATACATTATCTTCAGTTTGTAAAAAAAAAAAAAAAAAAAAAATATATCATTAAATATGTTTTTAAAAAATTCCAATAAAATATTTAAAATATTATAAATATATCCCACAAAAAATAATGTATTGTAGCCTATAGAATTTTAGAATATTTAAAACGTAATGGCATGTACATAACGTTTAATATATCAATAGTATAACATGCTAAATTTTATATTTTATGTGTGCATATATAGGCTCTCTGTTGTTTTCAGGATCTGATGTGTGTTCCGAAACTACTATATTTATCATTTGCAACAATTACTTTATAGCTTATTAGTAACAGTACTATTAGTGCTAGAATTTTTTTTTTTTTTCGAGTCATATTACTAGAGTTTCACGTTGGATGCACGAAACTCTATAGGTTCTAATTTTGGAAGCTTTTTATAGCTGTCATAATGATGAAAGTATAATGCTTTTGTACAGTATGAATGTTATTTATGCCTTTCTGTTGGCAACGAGTTGAATGAAATGCATGTTTAAGTAATGAGGGCAGTCAGTGAGAAACAGAAACAGTCAAGACTTGTTCTACTCTTTGTTTTTGACTTTTGTGAAATCCAGAAAACAAATACACGCCTTACGTTGATTTACGGGTATGCAATGAAGCAACTTAAGAGCTATAAATAAGTTATTCAATAAATCAATTGTATATTGATGAGTAAATTTTAAATACAGGCTGACTTCTGTGGTCCATTTTAGTGAGATGCGACCTCTAGGAGGTGCTGTTTTCCCGTATAGATCAAACCTGTGATGCCATTGGCATCTAAATGAATCATAGCGCCATATTCAAGGGCCTTACACATACCATCAGTGGCACTTATGATGATTTATGTCATTCGTAGGAGGACATTACTTGAAAGAAAAGTTTAGCTCTAGGACTAAATGGCTTGGGGATAATGGTAGCCGTACTTTGAATATCACAAATTTAAAACCAAGTGCATATTGCAGATTATTTTAGAAGTCTGTTCTCTTTTGGTTGATTCATATTAGATGGATCAATTTAAATGGTTTGATTTAAGAAAAGCTGGCAAACCAGCCACACAAATAAAAATAGAGCAGGCAGAGCGACACTTGGCAAAACTTCTTTCAACGCTTGAGTCATATATCTGTTGAATTGAGACTTACATTACTCTCTGAGGAAGATTTGTTACCTTAGACTCTGGTGTAGCACTTGTGGTTTTCCAACATGAATATGCAAATCCCTTATGGTTCATTTGCATATGTGTCTAAACATAACATCCTTAAAGAACTTGGCAGGTTGGAATCCAGGCCATGTTCGTGGATAGCGACTGGTGGCTTGACAGTTTATTTAATGTTAGATTAAGTGCATTGTGATATTATTTTTTATTTTATTTAATATATGTGACCCTGGACCACAAACCAGTCATAAGGGTACATTTTTGGAACTTGAGATTTATACATCATCTGAAAGCTGAATAAATAAGCCATTGGTGTATGGTTTGTTAGGATTGGATACTATTTGGCCGAGATAATATGAAAATCTGGAATCTGAGGGTGCAAAAAAATCGAAATATTGAGAAAATCGCCTTTAAAGTTGTCCAAATTAAGTACTACTAATAATACATTTTTTATATATTTACGGTAGGAAATTTACAAAATATCTTCATGGAACATGATCTTTACTTAATATCCTAATGATTTTTGGCATAAAAGAAAAATTGATAATTTTGACCCATACAATGTATTGTTGGCTATTGCCACAAATATACCTGTGCGACTTATGACTGGTTTTGTGGTCCAGGGTCACAAATATTAAATATATAAATATATATTATATAAATATCTATTTTTATTTTGTATTTAATTTAATATATATTAAATTTGAAAAAATGTAATAATAATAATTTAAAAAAATATATATATATATATACAAAATGTATGTATGTGTATATATATATATATATATATGTATATATATATGTGTACATATATATAAAATGTACACATATATATATACATATACATACATACATTTTTGTTTCAATGGCTACAGCAGCCGACTCTACAGGTTTGTGAAAAACCATTTGATCTGCTTTATTTAGGATGATTTGAAAATTGCGACTGCTCTTTATTTTTTAATATCGACTTTGATTGATTTGTTTGACTGTCTGATCTGTAGCAACTACAAACTCAAAAGCACGTCACCCTTGACTGGAAATGGCTTCATGTTTGGTGCATAATCAGTAGCGCCTTTCTGGCCAAATAAATATTAGTGTTAGATAATAATTATAGATTAGAGATATAACAGAAGGCTGCAGGACGTTGCAGGCACGAAACCATCTGTGGTTAAGTGCGAGCAGTTTGCTGATATTAATAACTGCACTAACCGTGCCGTTCTCATAACCCATTAGGTTGCACAAATTATAATTAACAAACTCTTCATACGACAGATTGCAAATAGATAAAAGTGAGTCTCATAATTAAATGCATAACTGAAACTGGGCCTAGAAACCGCCGGAAATAACAACGCCTTCGTATACTTTATTTACTGTGTTATTTGTGAGTAAGGTTTGGAGATACGTATTCTCGTGAGGTGGCAACATTATAGTCTATTAAATGTAATGAGGGGAAAGTGTCTTTGAGAGAGTCTGTAGTTGGTGGCCTAGATTTCCTCTCCGCTTTGATCGAACATGCCTGACAGCGTTCAGCCGAAAAAGTCAATTACTCCTTTTAATTACCTGATCTGGAAGGTCCAGACTCTGAAAAATCAGCTGGGACCTTATTCTGCTCCTAAATTGTTAATGTAAAGAGGTCGTAGAGTTGTGGTTGGTGCTTCAGGACATAAATGTTATGTTCAACATGCTGGCTGAAATCAAACGTTGACGTTTGGACGTTTGGACCAGTGCATAAACTGTTTTTACTCTTGTAACCCTGTGTGTCCTTGATGAATTTGTGCCAAAATTATGAGATTTTGAGTCCCTACTGTATATTTGATATCAACAGTGTTGGGTATAATGCATTACTGTAATTTAATTACTTTTCCCTTGAAAAAGTAAAGTAAGGGATTACTTTTCTGTAATTAAATTAAAGAAAAAGTTACTTCTGATGTAACTGCGTTAAATACTGTATAGACTATAGAACAATTCTATATAAAACAATAGTGGATTTAAAATGTATCAAAATGTAACATCTAGTGTTTGTAATGTAATACCCAATTTGGGAAGTAATTAGTAATACATAATGAAATACTTTTTAGAAAAAGTAATTAGTAAAGTAATCTAATTACATTGTTAAACATTACTTTTTTAGAGTATCTTACCCAACACTGGATGTCAATAACAATAAATCTAAACCTAAACAATAAAGGTTTCAGTAAAACTTTTTCAATGGTCCACTTTAGACATTCTGTAAAGCCTAACACTCAAAATAATTAATTGGTTTGAGTAGAGCCAACTCAAATTAAACAAATTAGTTAAATCAAATGAACTTTTATGAGTATTGAACTTTCTTTTTCTTTTAAGTTCACAGAACTGACACATTTTAAGTAATCTGAATTGTTTCATTGTTTTGAGTTTTATGAACTTGTTTCTTTTAATTTAGACTAACTTAAATTTAACTGAAACTGGGTTGGGATTTCCCAGCATGCTTTGCCATGACACTCAAAAGGGAGAGTAAATGCTAAAATCAAGTGTTATATAATGTTTTTTTTTTGGTTCAAGTTTAATGTTAAAGCAACACTATGTAACTTTTGGCGCGCTAGTGGTTAATAAACAAAACTACATGCGTCTTGTGGAAGAACATTGTAGCCGGAGCTACTTCTCTCTGTTTATGTCTATGTCAAGTCATGCAGGTACTGTGCTACTCAAAAATAGTCAAAATATAAACACAATGGATCCATGATGTACTCCCTTATAGATTTAGTACATTTTGAGCACAAGAAAGTTACATAGTGTTTTCCATCTCCCCCCACTGAACCCTCCAACTATCTGCAACTCACCAGATATGTGAACTCTCGATACATCCGCCAGCAGGGGGCTGACGTGAGGGACTTCGCCTGCAGTGTCCTCATTGAGGTTGATCACATGGTCTACACTGAGGCGGAGATTAAGGAGGTGTTAAATATCTGTCTGGACATGCCTCTCAGCCCGGGGGATTCTGGGACTTTGTCCACCGCATCTACCATCTTGGTGAGCCAGAACATCCACGGCCAGCAGAATCCCAGCCCACTGACTGTTCCCTTCCATCTACAGTCAGTGGAGGCCCCAGCCCTCCGATGCCCCGGAAACGGAGAAGGAGAAGGAAGAACAGGCCGACCTCGTCTGAGACCTCTGCTGAGGACGATCCGACTTCGGGGGTAGGAAGTCCGGTGGTCCCAAGTCCGGTGGTCCCAAGTCCGGTGGTCCCAAGTCCGGTGGTCCCAAGTCCGGTGGTTCCAAGTCTGGTGGTTCCAAGTCCGGTGGTCCCAAGTCCGGGGGTCTCAAGTCCGGTGATACCGGAGGGTCGGACTGCAGCGGTTCCTAGTCTGATGGTCCAGGAGGACCAGGCAGCAGTTACTCCTGGCTCAGAGACTGTCCCGGAGCCCGCTGCCGTCCCAAATGCGCTGCCCAGGCGCCTGACCCTGCCTGCGCCGCCCAGACGTCTTGCTCTTCCAGAGCTGCCAAGATGCATTGCCCTGCTGTGGCTAGCTCCTGACCAGCGTCCAGAGATGGCTCCAGCTACTGACTAGCGTCCAGAGATGGCTCCAGCCACTGACCAGTGTCCAGAGATGGCTCCAGCCACTGACCAGCATCCAGAGGTGGCTCCAGCCACTGACCAGCATCTAGAGGTGGCTCCAGCCACTGACCAGCGTCCAGAGGTGGCTCTAGCCTCTCCAGAGAGGACTCTTTCTCCTTTTGTCTTGATTCCTGTTTCGAGTTCAGAGAGGACTCTGCTTCCCGTTTCGAGTCCAGAGAGGTGGCCTCCAGGACTGTGTGCGCCGCCCTGGCCTCCGGAACTGTGTGCACCGCCCTGGCCTCCGGGACTGTGTGTCCCTCCCTTGTCTATCCCTCCCGCCCTGGTCTATCCCTCCCGTCCCTCCCTGGTCCCTTCTAGGACTTACTGGCCTGTCCCACTTGCTCTTTCTGTTCCCCATCTTCCTCCTTAGCTGTTTTTTGTTTTGGATGGAGCATCTGGTAGCCGCTTCGTAGGGAGGGGGTAATGTCACATGTCTGTCTTGTCTTCAAGGCTTGTGTTTTGTCTTGTGTTTTGTCATGTTTGGTGTGAGCACATGGCTCGTCACGTGTTCCTTGTGTCATGTGCTCTCTTGTCTATTGTCTAACCCTGCCCACCTTGTTTCCTGATTATTGATTAATTTGCCCCACCTATTCTCCCTCATTATCTGCCTTGTTTGTTCCCTTTATAATCTCCTTGTGTTTGCAGTACTGTGCTGGATCGTTGCTTGATGTCATGGGTATTTTGGTTGTGTTTGTTTTATTCTATTATTTAATAAAATCACCCTCTTCTTGCACTTGAGTCCTCGCTCCCTTTATACCTACCTGTTCCTGACACATAGTGCAGCGTTAAGTGGGAGATTTAGTAGTTTTGTTATGCTAGTTTAGAAGAGTTTCTGTTATGTTGGTTTTTTAGGGTTACCATCATGTGACGAGTGGAGCATGAGCTTAGTTTCACTGTAAATCCAAATAAGTTTGCAAAACTCAAAAGAATTGAGGCAATCACTTCAGAAGTTTAAAGTTTAAGCAGAACGTGCAGGTTTTTAATTTTGTACATTTTAATTGCTCTAAACTTGAAATTTTGAGTAAGATAATTTATACATTTAACTTAAAAAGTATAATGTAATCTAAAATTTTTAGTAGTGGAAACCTGACTAGCTTAAGCTAGCTAATTCAATAAATGCCACTTTGTTAATTGGTTACTCAATGTTTTGGTAGCATTAGCATAGCACTTGCTGAATTAGTACAGCAATATAGTAAATTTAACATATATCTGTTCTCAAACTAAACTCATGCTCCACACGTGACATGATGGTAACCCTACAAAAACCCAACATAACAGAAACTCTTCTAAACTAGCACAACAAAACATTAAACACTACTAAATCTCCAACTTAACGTTAATCTTGCACACACAAAAAAAACATAATTTAATACTTAATTTTGGCATTTACTGTCCCTTTTGAGTGTCATGGCAAAGCATGCTGGGAAATAGAAATCCCAGCCCAGTTTCAGTTAAATTTAAGTTAGTCTAAATTAAAAGAAAAAAGTTCATAAAACTCAAAGCAATGAAACAGTTCAGATTGCATAAAATGTGTCAGTTTTGTGAAAAGTTCATTTGACTGAACTAATTTGTTTAATTTGAGTTGGCTCTACTCAAACCAATTAATTATTTTGAATGTTAGGGTTTACAGTGCGATATGTTACATATGTTAAATGTTTTATGTAACCAATTAGCAAGGTAACATTTATTGAATTAGCTAGTTAAAGCTAGCCAAGTTTCCACTACTAAAAACATTTAAGTTGAAACTACATGATCATTTTGTTAAATGTATGAATTAGCTTACTCAAATATTTCAAGTTAAGAGCAATACAATCTGGAAGTTCTGTACTTGTAAAGTACTTAAACTTTAAATTTCTTTAAAAAAAGAACTTGAATATTGAAAAGTTGATTTTAAGAAATTTGTTTTGCCAACTTATTTGGGTTTACAGTGAAGTAACTTTGCAACTACATGTCAGCTAGCAGTCATAGTAGATTGTCTGCTTAGTATCACTTTATTTTAATGCTCCCCCAACAGACATTTTACTGACTATAAGTAACTATAAGTAAGTACGTGTCAACTTATTCTACTAACCCTGACCTAACAGTCTATTAATTCTCAAATGAGAGTTAGCTGACATAGTTGCAAAGTTACTTAGTAGAATGTATAAAGTGGACTATCGAAATAAAGTGTAGCCAAGTTTTCTTGTATTTTTAAAATGTTTTAAACTTATTTATTTGGCTATGCTAACTGTAAAAAAATCTTTGATTTTGTAGACTAAACTTAATTTACTTTGTTTATGCATTTCATTTGTCCGGTTTATTTGAACTGAAGAAGTTCTCTTTACTTTTGGGAGTAAGTAAAACTCAAAAAAGCCCATTCAAAAACAGAACAAAATATAAGTTGAGATTTTTTTACAGTATATGCATGATTGTTCTGTTTTATTCTTTACAGTGCAACATTTTTGGGGGGGTTTGTGACCCACCAGATGAGAACCGCTTAGAAGGATATATTCACTTAGAAATGCGTTGAATGTGTTTAGTTGGTATTAATTATGATGAAGAATGAAAACTAGCTGGTTCACGGACAGACAAGGCATTTCTTCTGGCCTTATAACTCTCAAACGTCTCTCTCCCCTTGTCTAGGAAAGAAAACCGCAGCGCTTGCACTGTACAGTAGATCATTGTCTAACTCAATAATTGCCTCGATCTTGTCAGCACATGTGTCAGCTGTAATTTCGGCCCCAAACAAGAGGTGGATCCATAGCTGTTGTGAAAGCCTGACCTTAGAAGTTAAAGACAAACAACCCCCCCCCCCCCCCCCCCAACCCACCTACAAACTCGCAAATGGCCTTTATCCCGTGTACCTCTCTCTGATTTCATCACGACAGTGCCATTGGGTATTTTAAGATGTTTTATAAATGCCAGAAAATCTATTCTGAAAGATGCGTGGGTTGAAAAAAATGGCAGAAAATGAGAAGAAGATGAAGGAAAAAAAGGAAAATATTCTTAGTCGGTCTGTGAGATCCGGGGGAACATCTTGGATTTTAATAAGCGGCAAATTCTAGAGGAAATTCCGAACCAGTAATCAAAAGATAAGTAATCAAGTTTGAATTCCTCTTCAGGGGCCCCCAAAGGTTTGGTGCAGTACATGAAAACTGCTGGTACTAGTAAAATAACAAGATATACAGTCTAATTCCAATGGTACAAACCCCATATTGACAAACAGCTGCTTTAAAATGTTGCAAAAATTCTGTTTCCGTAGAACCAGAGTATCGGCATCAAGGCATATTCCAGGAGTAATATCCTTTTCAGGAACCGCCCACCATACACTTATGCATAT
Organism: Rhinogobio ventralis; assembly: GCA_039654625.1. NCBI lineage: Eukaryota > Metazoa > Chordata > Actinopteri > Cypriniformes > Gobionidae > Rhinogobio > Rhinogobio ventralis. The sequence goes on along the minus strand of CM077217.1, from coordinate 9,498,798 downwards.
TGTATTCAAAAATGCAATTGCTGAAATCGCAATCTCAGTTGCACAATCTAAAACTGAAATCTGATTGGTTGACGCAGTGTGACTTCCTGGAGTACGCAAAATTCTGATCACATTATTTACTAATCGTCCATTTGCACGAATTTGCGTGTAAAATTGTGTGTGAATGTTTTTCAGGTTGTATTTTAAATTCGCAATTTACAAAACTTAAAAGTTCTAAAAAAAGTTCAAAATATTTTATGTTTTGCAGGAGAATGTTTCGTGTGCAAATAAATACGTAACTTGTACGCAGTTTAAATTGAAATCCGATTGGTTGTAGCAATGTGACTTCCTGAAGTACGCAAAATTCTGATCACGTTAAGCTTCATTCGCTAATCGTCCGTTTGCAGGAATTTGCATGTAAAATTGTGTGAATGTTTTTTTTAAAGTTTGTATTTAAAAAAATGTGCTGATGGATTCTGATGGATATTTTGCAGGAGAATGTTTTGTGTGCAAATAAATACGTAGCTTGTATGCAATCTTAAGATGAAATCTGATTGGTTGGCACAGTGTGAATTCCTAAAGTACGCAAAATTCCGATCATATTAATCTTCATTCGCAAATCGTCGTTTTTTGCATGTGTGAATGTTTTTTGTAAGGTTATATGTAAAAATTTGCCGTTTACAAAACTTAAAAATAAAATTTAGAAAAAAGTACACCATTTCTGATGGACATTTAGCAGGAGAAAGTTTTATGCGCAAATAAATGCATAACTTGTACGCAGTTGTTTGTGAATGAGTCCCAAAGTTTCTACACATTTTTCTGTTTGTCATTGTGTTTCTTTATAATCGTTCATAGAGAGTATTGCGCAAATATTTGAATTAATTTCTTCCATGCCAATCTATTAGCGTATTGTTCCGAATATAAGGCAATGTTTTTTTTTCCTTAGAAATAAATCTGAAAAAACGGGCTTGTCTTATATTCATGGTCTAGACTTTTACATGTCAATAATACTCCCGCAACAATAGGTGGCGCCAAATATGTGTAAAATGAGTGTGCCGAGAAATCCGGTGTTAGAAGATCGTGAGCGTAAAAAACACTAACAGTCAAAGAAAAGCTTACCGTCTAAGAGCCACGTGACTCTCATGTTTGCGTGCCTCGCTGACGGGACCAAACTTCCACCGTACGTGATTTAAAAATGTAAGACGGCACCCAGATTTCATATTTTTATGGTATGCCAAAAAGTGTTTGTTATATTCAGAACAATACAGTATTATGGGGTAATCGACAAGATTTTTCAAAGTTGTAAATGAACGAAAGATTATGGGACTACTTTTTACAAGAAAATATTATTTCATTTTTTTTACTTTAAAACGTTTTTGAAAAATTATTTGTGGAACTTACTATTTCTGAGTGATAATTTTTTTTTTAAAGCAAATCCTACACCTTTTTTATCCAGTGTACTTTGGAAAATCTATTTCATATAAGGTTGAGGGCACACAAAAACAAAATGAACTGTGATTGGTTGCTTTACATGTCAATCAGATGGTATTTCCTGTCTAAGTGGGCGGTTCTAAGACTAAAGTTTATGCCAGTAGAAAAAAAAAGAGTTGCCAATGTCGTGTCTTGGAAAATACTCCAAAACCTTGAATAAGTAAAAAGACACAAATCTTACCAGGTTTATCAATTTTATTTAGCACCTTCTCACAAAACGCATACCACCACTAGGATCCCCCAGCTGTCACCCTTAGAGAACCGTGCGAAGATGACTGACAGATCTAATCCATCAACGTAAAAGCCGGTAATAACAAACCTGAACTCAGCTGATGTTCACTGCCGACAGTACCTAGAAAAACACGCTCCTTTAATGTATCTTCCCTTAATGAGATGCTTTTCAGTCTGTGTTAGTGGGTGTTTAGTCTGCCAAACATATGCTCCCCAACTTCGTAAATATCATCCAAAGCACAACAAACTCTTAACAAGCTGCTAATGGCGTTTCACAAATATCCCAGAAAGTTCTGCCGGCATCCCACACTCTTTGTGGTACAGCGCCGGAGACGTTCCCCGCTGTGCTCCGTGTCAAAAAAAGGTTTTGCAAACTCATCTCCATAGCTTTGATGGTGTCCCAGGTCACAGTTGTGTACATTGTTGTTTGTTTTAGTCAATGGCCAATCGGAGGTGTGGATAAGTTTTTTCCAAGTGTGCTGTGTTAACCAAAGGTGAAAAACAACAACAATGAAAAACACTGAGCTATATCTGGCCACATACGTACTAAGCAGTTTCAGCTGTTAAAATATTAATGCTTAAATCTTGTCGTACTTCCAGATCCTTGTTTAAACTAGTTGTTGCTTTAAAATGTTTGTTTTAAATTGAAAAGGTTACACTTTATTTTAAGGTGTCCTTGTTACAGTGTAATTATTCATTTAAGTATGGAGTAATATAAATTAACAACATGTACTATAGGGTTAGGTTTGGTTTGGTTTAGGGGTTAGTTGCAGTTATGAATAATTCATAGTTATTACTATAGTAACTACATGTAACGTAAAAAGACACTAAAATAAAGTTGCAGAATTTTTTTAAATTTTAAATCATATAATACTCTTTATAGCATTTTAAAATGAGTATTGTATAACATTCATTGTTTAAAAGTTCTGTAAATAGATTGTAACTTATTAGTATTTTATAACATTATTTGTTTGTTAATATGTATAAAAACATTTATTATTATCATCATCATCATCATCATTACTAATATTATTATATCAAAAATAATGCAATATAAATATACAGATAATATAAAAGAAAATACAATATACATATTTTGTCATGTTGAAATTAAAACAAGTATTGTATAATTTGTGTACATATAGATTGTAATTTACTTTTATTATTTATTATTTTAATAAACATCCTGTATGTTTTCACGGTTTTGGGTTTTGTTTGTTTTCATATCTTTGGCTGTTTCATAATATGCGTTCTTGTCTGTACTTGTGTTCTCGTGGACTTCATCAGTCTCTGCCCAAGTACTGTTCCAATTCAAAGTACACAGCTAGCCAAGTACAGTTCAAATCCCCGGATGTGTCCTTGATCCGCCTCTTTTATTGAGACTTGAGACAGACGGGTATCCCAGAATGCATCTTGCACCAACAAGCAATCGTCAATAGCGGATGAGAAACCCTGCGTAATTTAAAAATACTACTGTTAATGTGTCACAAAATGTCATTTTAAGACTTGAGAATGTAGTTGTTTAAAGCTCAAATCTGTGGTTTATTTATAAAGAGAGCGCCTATTTGAAAATTTTATCTGCTGTTTTCGGAGTTGTGAGATCCAGGCGTTCACCGTGAGCTCAGCGCTCGTTAACCCCGCCGAGAGCAGCCTATCCTCGGCTAGACCTTCTGGCGTTTGCCGCTGGCTCTGATGTTTCTGTAGTGGTTAAACATGAGATATAATTCGTCTTGTGTAGATCTAACAGGTGATCTTTGGTCTCATGAATCTATAATTTGTTCCCTGCCAAATCGTTTTGGCTGAGGGCAAAGTGAAATTTCATAACTTTATTTTTTAGGCTATTTAACTTTACCGTTGTAGCCTACTAGTGCTGACATTGTTTGACTGAATTGTTTGCTTTATTTCTTGTATAGCTTCTTATACCTTTTACTTATACTTTTATAATGGCTATTATTGATCACACATAAACTGACATTTAACAAAAAGAGACTGGGTTGTTTTTTATATTTTGTTGCTGGGTTGTTGTCATATTTAACATATATATGCACACTTTTTGTCTGAACCACATATTCATGTTTTTTTTTTATGTAAACGAAAAGAGGCAGGGTTGTGTTTTATATTTTGTTTTGTTATAAATATACATGCAGTGAAGATAATCAGGGTATGCGTTGCCTGAACCACAGTTGTGTGGCTAATATGTTTAATATTTTTTGTAATGAAAATGAAAAGCGGCAGAGTGGTGTTTTATGACATATATTTCGTTTTATTGTAGCCTAAAATATATAGGAGTGAGAGCGGGCTGAGTGACACTATCAAGAGCGCTGCTGTTCCATTAGCAGAGTACCAGACTTGTGTCATCCTGTCCTCGGGAGTCAAACTTGGCAAGTCTGAACTACCAAGGACACAAGTCAGAAGTTTGCGCACTTGGTATTGAGAAACGGCCTTTGTCTTTATGCTCCTTGTCCTGTTTCTGGTTTTGTCATGTGAACCTGCCATGTGCTCCATTGTCATGTGATTCCCTTGTCCTCGTGTGTTATGTTCAAGTCAAGTCCTTGTTTGTTTTGTACACTTCTAATAAACTGCACATGGGTTCAACTGCAACTTGCCTCCAGTGGAATGTTACATATGTATATAACTATTTATTATTATTATTATTATTATTATTATTATTATATTTAATACAATTTGTTTATTTATAATATATATATATTTTTTAATTAAAACAAGTGCTTTATATTAATGTTTATTATTATTATTATTATTATTATTATTATTATTATTATAAATAGGTCTAATATAAAAATACAAATAATATAAACAATTTGAAATACAGTAAATATTTATTTTGAAATTAAAATGAGTATTGTATATTAATGTATATAACCGTTGTTGTTGTTGTTATTATAGATGAAATATCAACACACACACACACACACACACACATATATATATAAATATATAATATTTATATAATAATATAATTTTTTTTTTTCAAACATGTATTTGTGTGTATATTGTATACATTGTGTGTATATAGATTGTAATTTAATTTGTATTTATAAATGTATTCATAACAATAATAATTTGTATTATTATTTTCATTTATATAGCTCTCATATTTTCTTGATAAAATGATCAAGACCCTGAACCAAATAAGTTTTTTTTTATTTTTACCTCCCATTGAAATCTCATCTCAGTGACAACAATTCAAATTCTGTGATTCATTTTCCAAAAATCATTTATGCATCTAAGATGTACTGCTATTATAGCTCTGTTCTGTAAAAATGAGTGTGGAAGTTATTTTGATCATTTCCACAGTGCAGATCATCCACATGAAGGACAGAGTTAGTATATTATATAATTATCTGTATTTTACTAGTTACTATCTTGAGGGAACATACTGTCAGTGATGTTGTGACTTCAATTCGTTGTTATTGTGTTCTATGTGAAGAAGAATAGTGTAAATCGATTTAAAACCCGTTTGGGGTTTTTGTTCTTGAAACTCAAAAAGAGCTATTTAGCCAAACGTTCAGGCTGCTCTTCAACTAAAATGGACGCAGATGCGAAGTATAAAGCTCCAAAAAGCATCATGAAAGTGGTCCAAGTTGTTATTCAAGGAAAGTGTTGCTTTTTCTTGCATTGAATGCCAGAAGTGTCAATCAATGCATGCACATGCTCTCAGCATGAACGGCATTCAAATGTCTATTAAACCAAATCAATCAAGATCTGATTCAATTCTCAGCATAAACTCTTAAAAGCACTGTACGTGTGACAGTTGGCAGATTTCAGGCTTGTTTTCTAACAAAAATGCCGTAAACTGTGTAATTCTGCCATTATTTACTCAGAAATTACATATAGATTGGCATACAGGTTTAGAACAACATGAGGCTATCTAAATAATGACTGTATTGAGATTTTATGTTTAGAACTCCCAATATTCCATTCATATTCCATGATGTAATGGGCTCATCTTGCTATCGAACGCACAGTTAAATGGCTGACGGTAAATTACCCAGGCTTTGTCGCGTTCTTCTCGTTGTGTTCCACCTGCTGAGGTGAGTGTGGAGTGTCACAATGGAAGTGAAGAGTCTCTCTGTGTTGCTGTCAGGTTTAAATAATAGCCTCTCTTTCATTTTCCACTATTACATCAGCCCTTGCTGCCATGGGCAACCGCTAGTAAAATCAGGTCAGCGCTAAATGCCAAGCTTGAAGAGGGGGGCAAAAACGTGGCCCGAGTCATTTTAATTACCCAAAATGCTGCGCGATAGGGCGCAGAGGTCTGTGTTGGTGCTGTAAACGGAACATGACGGAATGTAAAATGCTGTTGTTAAAGGAGGATGATAAATGGCTTTGTAAATAATTTTTATCATTTTATTTATTGAAGGAAGGAAGGAAGGAAAAGGAAAGGAAGGAAGGAAGGCAGGCGGGAAGGAAAAGGGAAGGAAGGAAGGAAGGAATAAAGACAGGAATGAAGATAGGTGGGAAGGAAGGAAGGAAAAGGGAAGGAGGGCAGGCAAAAAGGAAGGAAGGAAGGAAGGAAGGCAAGAAGGAAGGAAAAGGAAAGGACAGCAGGTGGGAAGGAAGGATGGAAGGAAGACAGGAAGGAAGGAAGGAAGGAAGACAGGAAGGAAGAAAGGAATGAAGACAGGCGGGAAGGAAGGAAGGAAGGCAAGAAGGAATGCAAGAAGGAAGGCAAGAAGGAAGGAAAAGGAAAGGACGGTAGGTGGGAAGGAAGGAAGGAAGGAAGGAAAAGGGAAGGAAGGCAAGAAGGAAGGAAGGAAGGATCATAGTATTATTATGCATTTTCTTTTTATATAATGAGGACACATTTTGTCTGCAAAATAATGATAGATTATAGATATAATAGTGTTAATTATTATTATTATTATTCTTTTTATAAGGACACATTCAATTGATTAAAAGTGACAGTAAAGAGATTTATAATGTTACTAAGGATTTGTATTTCAAATAAATCATTAAGCAGCAAAAACTGATTTAAACATTGATGATAATAAGACCCATTATTAATATTTGAACACCAATAATAATCGAGCACCAAATTACACTGAAGACTGATGCTGAAAATTCAGCTTTGACCACAGGAATAAATGACATTTTAAAATGTATTAATAATAATAAAAAAATGCTCAGCCTTGATGAGAATAAGAGACTTCTTTCAAAAAAAATATTATAATTATTCCAGATCCTTGCCGTGTGTGTGTGTGTGTGTGTGTGTGTGGTTTGAATGGCCATGCCGACTTTAGGGCAATCAAAAATGCCACAAACAGACAGAATCCTCTCGTTGCTTAATCTACACAGATGTTGGTCTTGGTTTAATCTTCATATGCAAGATTAAACTCCTCTCACGAGGCTCAGGAATGATCCGGCAATTCTTAAACTACTTAAACGTGTTGAGAATGGGTAATTCAGCATCAGATAGCAAGAAGAGGACTATTAGAATGATCATTTTAGAGACTATTTTTCAACGGATAGGGGTTTTGAGCTGGCTATAGGGTGCTTTGGAGATTTTTATAGGTTCTTCATATCAGTATCTTGGGTTTTAGATAGTTTAAAGCTAAAGTATGCAATTTATGCACAACTAGAGTCACCAAATGCATTGGTTTTGTTGTAACCAATCATTTGATCGGAATGATTTGATAGCACCACAGAATTGTTATACAGTTGATGTCTCTGCATATTAAAACTTTTATCGTTGAAAAACTTAAACTTTAAGCAATTGTTGTAGAAGCTTCTCAGACTATGGCTTTTCAGGTCTTTAAAGTCAGCACATTCAGTTTAATTCATTCACAATTGTTAATTTCGTCTTTCTCTGAGTCATGCAATTTCTTGCATTACAACATTACCTACTTGACATTTTGGTTTATTTTGGAAACGTTTTTTTTTTTTTTTTTTTTTTACAAATTTTGGTAAGACTTTGGTAGACTTAATAATTAATAAAAGCATATGGAGCTGTATTTATTTATTTAGTAACCTTTATTTATTTATTTTTATTTTATTTTATTTAAAATAAAAGTATAGCTACTTGAAAAGAGTAATATTTTACACAAATATGGAGCTGGATTAAATGTTTATTTTGTTTGATATATTTTATCATTTAGTAACGTTTTATTTCTTTATTTTAATTGTGTAATTTAATAAATTTGCTGCCTAACATTGCTGTTTTTTTTGTGTTTTTTTTTCTATCTAGAGCCTTTATTCTTAACTCTTTCCACGTCATTTTCTGAAAAAGTTGCCAGCAAAAATACCAGTTGCCAGCATTTTTGATAATTTTCACAAATTTTTCATGGCCCCCAGAATATTTTGTCATATGAATATCTGAACATGCAATATATCAAAAGAAAGAACAGACCCTCTGCTTTTAAACAAGAAATGTTTTATTCTAGCTTCATGCATTCTTTTTTCTCAACACTTGAATACGGGTAAGTTTCATAAAAAAAAACTATATTTTGCACAAAAAGCTGAGGAAAACAAGTTTTTGTCAAAGACTACAATCGTTCGAGTTCATCAACATCCCCAAAGCTTCACCTATAGCTCGTCCTGGGTCAACATTAAACATTAGGCAGTAACTTTAGGCAGTTTTGATTTATATGCTGTTTAATGGTGATGATCGCGTTATTTTACATATGCTTACATAAGCTATTGCTTGTTTTTGCTTCTTCGCCTGTGTTTTGATCAGGAGATTCAGTACTCTTTCAGAAGATGTGTAAAAGCGCCCCCTACCGTATAACAGTGAAAACACGGAAAGCTGGAAATTTCCGTCAATGACAAGGAAAGAGTTAAAAGTGTACTGCTAAAAAGTCAAATGACTCAAGTCTCAAAACATTGTGCAATGGTCTTCTCTTGAATGCTGAAGACTTAAGCTTACTAACTAGTGTTTGAATACAAGTTTTGGTAAAAAAAAAAGAAGAAAGCTTTAATCCACAGAGGACGGATTGTGTTCTGTGTACAAAGAAATCTGGGACACTCCGAGAGCGTGCAAACTCTCCAACAGGATTTAAATGAGTGTTTCACACTTTCTACAGGATGTAGGTGTCCATACACAGATGTCCGGGCATTCGACATTTTCAGTTGCATTTCTAACCACTCTACACCCCCTCTTTATACCTCCACTGGAAAAGTTTGTTGGAGGCACCAGACTCAATTCAATGTGGGAAAAGCTTCTTTAAAACTGCATTAGAAATCACATGTTCTGTCACAGCGCAGATGCACTGGGACATCCAGGGATTCCATTAAAGGTGCGGACTCTTAAAAGCACAGCTGGGGTTAGGGAAAAATGGACTGTCGTGCTGGGTTTGCACCAGGCTGCTTTTACGTCTAATAAAGCGTATGAATACTGCACAGTGCAGCTTTCTGCTATTTCTTGGATTCTTGCCTCTGTTAATAGCCACATACGTGTTTTTCCAAACTGCATTTGCTTAAAAGCTTTGGGTCTTAACTGGCAAAAAGTAGAGAACTGAGTTATTAATGTCTAAGGGAGCTTGTCTCTGTTTGTTAACCGTTTCTAAACGACAACCACGTCTTTCTTACAATGCTAATGTTTTATACCGTTCGACTGTCTAGCAAGCAAAACGGCGAATTAGGCGACCTATCCTCAAGCTAATACCAGTGCTGCTGAGTTGTTTTCCTCCCATAAACATTAATTTCGCAGCATGCATATGTCAGTAGAACTGGCAGTGCTGACTAGGAGAATTTCCAAGGTAAACATAAAAATTTAATCTCCCCACCCTTCCAACCCTGTCTTCGCATTCATGCCGAGCATCCGTCTGATCCCGGTAGAAACAATTACGCGTAGTGTGTTTGTCAAATATAGGAAAAACAATGTTTTTTACAGTTCAACAAGCAGCCCTGGGTGTGTGCTAAAACCCTTTCGTTCTTGTCATGAATTGCAATTTTAAAAAAGTGAGCAGTGTTCTTGATTCATTAAACAGTTTTATTAATTACATGCATACATGAGTACACTTCATTTACACTAATTACTAAGCTAAACTGAGATTAATATTAGCATGATTAGCCAATTACGTATGCAGCAATCAGGTCATTGTATTTGATTAGAATTAATTATTTTTTGGCATTCTGATGATTGGCATAATTTCAGTCAAAATAGGCATGATTTATTTATTTTTTTTTAAACGGTAGACTTTGTATTCTTGATTATCTGATTGTAGACATGGGGGGTAAAAAACACTCTCCATTATTTCTCAAACGTTTCTCCTAAACAAAAATGAGATTAAATGGAGAGCATTTAATTTTAGATTAAATTTTAAATCTCTTGCGCCAAGATAAAGATCTTCTAGGGGGGGGGGAATCCATGACTGAGGACTCCTCTATTTAAGTCGTATGAGCTATGAAAGAGCAACATCTCAGCAGTATTTTTTTTACATTTTGGAAATATTTGAAGGATAAAGAAATCTGTGCTACAAAGCTGCTCACTTTTTGGACTTCAAGAGTATTCTGCAAGAACTCATTTGGAGCCATGACCGAGCAGTTGGCATACATGCTCAAGACACAGAATTATGCTCAAATGAGAGATACAGTATTGGTTCCAATCTATGATTCCACAGCATTCTATGACAGTCTCCTGGTATCCACCAATTTCATTTAGCAAATCTAATGGTTTTTAATCTTGACCTCTTCAACCCAATGCGGAACCTAAAAGGTTGAAACATTGCAGTTTTTAAATAAAATTTGTGGATTTAGTACACTTACTGGAGTTTGCATAAGTGAATGCTGTGGATCCATTGGCTTCAAATGGCATTGTGCATTGCAAGAATGTAGTAAAAGTAGTAGTTCAAGGGTCAATGGATGCTTGGTCATGCAACCAAAAGTTGCTGCAGCTCTAACATGGACACCATTGAAGGGAGAGTTCACCAAAAAATTATTGTCATTAATTGCTCACCATCTTGTCGTTCCAAACCCGTAAAACTTTCGTTCATCTTCGGAACACAAATGAAGATTTTTTCGATGAAATCTGAAGGCTTTCTGTCCCTCCATTGGCAGCTACGCAACTTCCACTTTGACGCTTCAAAAGTTTGTAAGATTGTAAACTATCATAAAGATCGTAAAAAACTAATCCATATAAATTAAGCAGTTTAGTCCAAATTTTCTGAAGAGACTCGATCGCTTCATATGACCGATTGAATTTAGGCTTTCATTCACATATAAACATTCATCAACTCACACATCAGTCGTGTTGAACGTGTGTTACACAGCACGTTTAAGCTGCCGCAAGAACCAATGAGGTTCATTCTTGTGTGTTACACAGCACGTTTGAGATTCCGCAAGAAACAATGAGATTCATTCTTGTGTTACGCAGCACGTTTGAGCTTCAGCAAGAACCAATGAGGTTCATTCTTGTGTTACACAGCACGTTTGAGATTCCGCAAGAACCAATGAGGTTCATTCTTGTGTGTTACACAGCACGTTTGAGCTGCCGCAAGAACCAATGAGGTTCATTCTCGTGTTACGCAGCGCGTTTGAGCTTCCGCAAGAGCCAATGAGGTTCATTCTTGTGTTATGAAGCACGTTTGAGCTGCCGCAAGAACCAATGAGGTTCATTCTTGTGTTACGCAGCACTTTTGAGCTTTAGCAAGAACCAATGAGGTTCATTCTTGTGTGTTACGCAGCACGTTTGAGCTGCCGCAAGAACCAATGAGGTTCATTCTCATGTTACGCAGCACGTTTGAGCTTCTGCAAGAGCCAATGAGGTTCATTCTTGTGTGTTATGAAGCATGTTTGAGCTTCCGCAAGAACCAATGAGATTCATTCTTGTGTGTTACACAGCACGTTTGAGCTTCCGCAAGAACCAATGAGGTTCATTCTTGTGGTACGCAGCACGTTTGAGCTTCCGCAAGAACCAATGAGGTTAATTCTCGTGTTACGCAGCACGTTTGAGCTTCAGCAAGAACCAATGAGGTTCATTCTTGTGTGTTACACAGCACGTTTGAGCTGCCGCAAGAACCAATGAGGTTCATTCTCGTGTTACGCAGCACGTTTGAGCTTCCGCAAGAGCCAATGAGGTTCATTCTTGTGTTATGAAGCACGTTTGAGCTGCCGCAAGAACCAATGAGGTTCATTCTTGTGTTACGCAGCACTTTTGAGCTTTAGCAAGAACCAATGAGGTTCATTCTTGTGTGTTACACAGCACGTTTGAGCTGCCGCAAGAACCAATGAGGTTCATTCTCATGTTACGCAGCACGTTTGAGCTTCCGCAAGAGCCAATGAGGTTCATTCTTGTGTGTTATGAAGCATGTTTGAGCTTCCGCAAGAACCAATGAGATTCATTCTTGTGTGTTACACAGCACGTTTGAGCTTCCGCAAGAACCAATGAGGTTCATTCTTGTGTTACGCAGCACGTTTGAGCTTCCGCAAGAACCAATGAGGTTCATTCTCGTGTTACGCAGCACGTTTGAGCTTCCGCAAGAACCAATGAGGTTTATTCTCGTGTTAGACAGCACAAGCTTCAGCGAGAACCAATAAGGTTACACATCACATTTGAGCTTCCACAAGAACCAATGATGTTCATTCTCGTGTGTTACGCAGCACATTTGAGCTTCAGCAAGAACCAATGAGATTCATTCTTGTGTGTTATGCAGCATGTTTGAGCTTCCGCAAGAACCAATGAGATTCATTCTTGTGTGTTACGCAGCACGTTTGAGCTTCCGCAAGAACCAATGAGGTTTATTCTCGTGTTACGCAGCACAAGCTTCAGCAAGAACCAATAAGGTTACACAGCATGTTTGAGCTTCCGCAAGAACCAATGAGATTCATTCTCGTGTGTTACGCAGCACATTTGAGCTTCAGCAAGAACCAATGAGGTTAATTCTTGTGTTATCCAGGACGTTTGAGCTTCCACAAGAGCCAATGAGGTTAATTCTTGTGTTATCCAGGACGTTTGAGCTTCCACAAGAGCCAATGAGGTTCATTCTCATGTGTTACGCAGCACGTTTAAGCTTCCACAAGAAGCAATGATGTTCATTCTCGTGTGTTACGCAGCACATTTGAGCTTCAGCAAGAACCAATGAGGTTCATTCTTGTGTTATCCAGGATGTTTGAGCTTCCACAAGAACCAGTGAGGTTCATTCTCATGTGTTACACAGCGCATTTGAACTTCTGCAAGAGGTTTGTTCTCGCACGTCAAAGCAGTTCGGTTGAGCTTTTGTTTATGTTCGCTGATCAATGTTTATATGTAAATAAAAGCCTAAATTCAATCTGTTCATCATATAAAGCGATCGAGTCTCTTCAGAAAATTTGGACTAAACCGCTCGATTCATATGGATTCGTTTTACGATTATGAACTTTTTAAATCGTCAAAGTGATAGTTGCGTAGCTGCCAATGGAGGGACAAAAAGGTCTTAGATTTCATCAAAAAGATCTTCATTTGTGTTCCAAAGATGAACAAAAGTGTTGCACGTTTGGAACGACAAGAGGGTGAATAATAAATGACAGAATTGTCATTTTTGGGTGAACTATCCCTTTAAGAAATAGATTTGTAGTTTCATAAGAGCGATGAATCGGTTTGTTTCAAAGGAGACAGCATATCACAAGCTTGTTGGAGAAACTTTCTGAAAATGACATCCTGGCATCCGACCAAAAGTTAAGAACACTTCAAAGTTTGCTGCAACATTGACCAGAGTAGGATTCAGTTGTGTTTTTGAAATTTTCCACTCCCTCAAATGGGTCATGCATTTTCCTGTCCATCAAATGCTCCATCAGAGCATCTCAAGCACCCACAAACATCTCAAGGAATTAACATTCTGGTTTATGGTTGTGCTGTATCGATTCCAATCTCTTGTACCATGAGAGGATCAGGTGCTAGGCAGCCACTAGGTCAATCTCACTTTCCTTCTGCTCAAGGAAAAATCTAATCTGCTCTCTTTCCGCTGGTGGACCTAATGCTACCGATATCCTCCACATGACCGTCACCGCAAGGAGAAGAGAAAGCCCCTGTCAGTCATTCCTATCATTCATATTTATGAGTTTCAGAAACATCACTTGCTCAATTTGCTCACTTTACACACTTGCAGTGGAAAAGATAGAGAGACAGCCGGCAAGAGAGACTCCCTGTTGAAAAATGCATCATGGGGCGGGTTTTTAAATTGCTTCGTCTGCATCGGAGGTTGCTTGTTTATTGGGGATTTTTCCCAAGCTAAATATACAGTTGAGCCAGAAGAGGATGTTTCTTTCTGACTCGTTTGCTTGGGTATCTCTACCTCTCAAAGCCATTGTAAGAGAGGAGACGGGGCCACATCTATCTACCGGCCTCTCTCCTTCCTACGACCTTACCCGGATACTCACTATTTCATGTTTTTCCATCTATTTATCTCTCTCTTTCTCCCTCTCATCTTCCCGCCTCACCTTTTGCCCAGTCTGGAATACATTTGCAATTCTGTGAGTGATGCTATTTGATGTCAGGCTCATTCAGGAAGCGTTTGAAAGGTTAATTAGCTGAGAAATCGGTGTGGCTTTCACAAACATTGAAATGAGAGCCGTTGTCGGATTTCTCACTCTCTCTACTTTCTGCACGTTCTTCCTCATCATTATCTTGCTCTGCACGTTAACCTGGGGAACGGATGCTGAAAGTCGCTTTTTTGACTGGATGAAGGAAGTTTACCCCTGCGAGTACCGCAGACTGCTTTCTTCTGGTCCATTAACTTGTATCTTCAGCCAAGGTTGAAGGTGTTAACAATCACGCTCACTAGTTTTGCAACAAGCCGTTTTACAGTATGTCCGTAGGGTGATGTATTTTTGAGAGTAACTGAATATACAATGGGGAAAATAATGAAGGACAGGCCTTGATCCGTTAACCATTGGGAGCTTATGAAAAGTGGGCATCCCATAACAAAATGGAGTCATTCACAAACCATGAATGTCAAATCTGATTAGTTAATCTGTGTTTCCTGCTGTTCTAGATCACTGCAATGGGCCACTGGTCTCTGCTCTTCCTCCCACATCATTCCAGAGCTCCTCATCTTCCTCCGACAGTCAGTCACCATATTTTGCCAAACTCAACAGAAGAGATGGTGAGTAATCCCACTATAAAAATGTGAAAATGTGTGGTTGTTACCATACAAAGGTATTTCTATTGGATGTCTATAAACTTACTTTCATTAGCGTAACCCAATATTTTCAGGTTTGTCTGGTAATATTAACTCTTTCCTCGCCAGCATTTTTCTGCTTTAGCCTTTTCACATGTGCGATCACACCGGTGTGATTAGAACGGCCAGTGCATCACGTGATCAACTGCTACATTCAAATGTTTATTTTAGGTTTCAGACATTTAAATACACATAAGTACCAGAAAAATAAAACATTTAGAGTTTAAACACTGATGTCTATGGAAGCGGCAATAATAATAATTTCCATTATAATCAGACAACAAGTTTTATTCATATCAAATAAGCACTGTGTAAGTAAGTTTAAAGTTTACTCTATTCTTCTCCCAGTCCACCGGCCACTTACTTTCATGTATTTCGGGAGAAGTGGATGAATTCACGTGTTGTAAATCCAATAGATCAGATTTTTTTTAACTGCGATACAAGCTAAAATGGCGGCGCCCATCGCACATATAGATTTAAACACATCCACTTACCCATATTTGACAATCAGAATATCAGATATTTAATGCTATAGTTAACAAATTTGTGAATATTTTTTATAAAAAAGGAAAAAATAAATGAAAGCAGATCATCAGTCACACAGCGCTTTTGTGACTGTGGCGTGTTACGTGACAAGTAATGACGCGTCACCATGGAAACAATAAAGTGGTACGTTCTAAATAACGGTTGCCTTGAAAAACAGCCAGAATATTTTACATTTATGTGTGAAATGGTTAAAACAACAGCAAGAAAACATTTTATTCTAGCTCAATGCATTCTTTTTTATCAACACTTTCATAAAAAAGCAACATTTTGAGCAAAAAGCTACATTACATTACACTTCATTAAGATCAGATTCAAACAATAATCAAAAGTATTTAATTCTGTAACATTAGACAGTTTTAATTTATATGCTGTTTAATGTTGATAATTGCGTTATTTTACATATGCATTTGCTTACATATGGTATCACTTGTTTCTGCTTCTGTTTCGCCTGTGTTTTGATCAGGAAATTCAAAACTCTTTCAGAAGATAGCGCCCCCTACCAACAGTCAAAACACGGAAACAATTTTCGTCAATGGCGGGGGAGCGTTGTCTCATAAATGACGGAAATTTCCATCAATGGCGGGGAAAGATTTAAATTATATAAAATGGGAAGTTTTGATTGTTGTATACCGTTTTATATAAGATTATATTATATTTATTTTATAATTTGGTGAACACATTACAGTTATTATTACAGTACTACATCAAGTGCATGTTTAGATTATCTGGCAAAAACTGTACATTTTGATACAAATCATTCACTGATTGATTGTGTTTTTGCCTGTTGGATGTGCATGCTTTTTGCCTAAATACCATGGTATTTACATGGTACTCTAAGGTATTTCAAAGAACACTTTTTGCATGTCAGACCACGTAAAGACATTTTACAAGCTAATGCTGGAGTCAGTTCAGTAATCCATTGCATTCAGAATATGAAACTCTGTCATTTGATATGCCACAGCAGGGATACATATGACACATGACTTGTGGCTAAGTATTAGCAAGCATTATCCCAGCCTTTTTAGAGTTGATTCGATTGTAATTCAGTTTACTTACGGGTCAAAAGCAGGCCAAACAGTGAATTACTGCCTGACAGAGACCCCCATGTGACACCCACCTCTGTGGCTTGGTGTGGTTGTGTTATAGAGTAGTTCCTTTCGCTAAGACTAGAGCTGGGTTTGCTGTATATTTGCTCAGCCCAATAGATGCAGTGCCAATGTAAGTTAGATTTACTGAGCTAATTAATGTGAACAGACAGGTTTAAAAGAAGCTTACTTGGCAGGCTTGTCTGAAGTTGAGGCTTGGCTGACTGCTAAGTGCTTCAAATACCTTTTCTGCCTTTAATTAAAAGTTTTATCTTTTGTTAATGAAGGAATGTTTCTTAATTAACTAGTGTTGAGAAACTAGCCAAAAGAAGCAATGCTTCTAATTTAGCATTTTTCACTAGCCTAGCAGTAGCTGTTGTTTTATCAGTAGCATGCTAGTTTTTCTTATAAATAGAATTGTGTTAATGTGTTGTGTGTTGTGTATGAGCGAGCTGATATAAAAATAAAACATGCTATTCTAGATTTCTTTCTCTCCAGACTTCGGAATTCGGGAATAATTTTAGCGAATCAGTTAGAATGTTAGGTTTCTTTAATGAGTTGGGTTCATTAAAGGAGTGATCACAATAGACTTTGCATTTCATTTACTTCAATGGCATAATTTCCTCTTGCATATATTCATGGAGTGGTTTGAAATAATTCAACAATCATAAACTCTTCTGTGAACACCCTTTAGCAGTTGACATGAGCCATCAATAGGTTTCGAACAGTTTGGGGAAAAGTTACTTTGAAAAGTAATGCATTACAATATTGTGTTACTCCCCTAAAAAGTAACTATTTGCATTACTTAGTTACTTTTTAAGAAAAGTAATGCGTTACATTACTTTTGCATTACTTTTTCTCACCTTGGCTGGGCTTGTTTTTTTATATATGTATAACAAAAAAGTTCTATTTCGGGCAAATGTAAAGTCCCTTTCACACCAAAATTTCAATAATAAGGCTAAAAGAAATGCAAATTCACGCATGTACAGTAGAGGGCGCAGCTCAAACAAACCTTTCAGCTGAAAGCAGAAGAATAGGATGCAGCGGACAAGAAAGATGACAGTCAATAAATTGGAAAACAAAGTAACGTGTTAGTTATTTGAAAAAGTAACAGATATTTTGTTGTAAATTTAAAAGTAATGCGTTACTTTACTAGTTACTTGAAAAAGTAATCCGATTACATTACTCGCGTTACTTGTAATGTGTTACCTCAACACTGGTCACTTATTAAGAAATGTCATTGTGCACAATTAAGCTTTTTTGTGTAGCGAAATAAATATTTAGTTAAAGGTATAGTCACATTTACCATTGTTCAGCGAAGTTTGTGGGCGAAATCCATTAATTTCGCAATACGGAATTTCATGTGAGGGTGAAAGATTTCCCCACAGAGATTTTGCAACAGCTTCAAGTTGGTCATGTGTATTTTGAGCAAGCGAAAGCTGCTTGATTTTAAAGTACTTGGTTTTTTCGCAAACATTTGATGTGACCACCATAGCAGCACAGAAATTACACTTTTTTTTTACTTTCAACACAGGGTGACTGCTTAAATTTTTTGTGTAGCATCTTTTTGTGGGTTGTACCTGGGCTTAGTTACATATCAACCCTTCTGTTCTTGATATGTTAGGAGGTGGTGGCTGGGCTCCAGAACGAACAGACAGGCTACGATGGCTACAGGTGGACCTGCGAGAAAGGGTCGAGGTCACAGCTGTGGCGACCCAGGGTCGTTTCGGGAGCCCTGATTGGGTTACGAGTTACATGTTGCTGTACAGTGACACAGGAAGAGCTTGGAAGCAGTTCAGACAAGAGGACAACATGGGGGTGAGTTATCCAAGTACTCTTATAAATAATCCAGACTTTTATTATATTTATAATGCATTAGTACTTCAGTCAGGGCAATAAGTACTGTAAAAGCTTTCCGGGTAATGTGGATCAGGGGGGCTTTTATGACCGGAATAAAATGCATTCACACCCATAAACATTAAGCATCTGTATCTTTAACTAAATCATTATAATTTACTAGGATAAATTAACACATCCTCCACTGCACTGTTGGCACACACTTCCCATTGAAAACCAGCCACCCACAAAACGTTCAATTTTTAATTACCGACTTGAATTTCACTTAATCACCCAAACTAAGATTAAATGCACCAACTATATTGAGTGACGTGACTTTATATCCCTGCCAAAACTTATTTCATGGTCTCCTGACCTCACCGGTCACTGGCAGTGCAGCTAAAATCCTTGTCTTCCCAACTTGAATTACGTTTTTTTTTTTTTTTTTTGATAGTTTTATTTTGACAACTTTGTAATCGATCGGAGCGGCTCTTGCGCCACAAGAGACAGCGGTTGCATTGCCTCCACACTTACAGACAAACAAATGGGCTTCACCCTCCTCTTCTGAATCAATAGTAGTCATTTCAAAGCTCCATCATTCCCCAGCGTTCTTATTTAGCGCCGGCTCAAAGAGAGCTGGGGCAAAACATTACTGAGATCTTACCTGCCATCTCCGTCGTCTCTCATTACGAAAGCTTGGATTCCTGCTAATGTAATCATTGGAGCTAAACAAACAGAGAGGAGGAGGTGGAGGCGGAGGTGGTGTATATATTTTCTGCGGCTAACTCATCCTGTTTCATCTCAACTTTTTTCTGTTTTTATTTAAGTTTTTTTTTTGTACGATGATGGTTTAATGTTCGGTTCTTTTATCTTCCACCCAGCAGGAAGAAAAAAAAGGTGATGATTAGTTTGAGAACTGAGTTTAATGGAAGTCTTTGAAGGTGTCAAGCATTTTAATGAGTCGAAGATTAAAATACGTGGAACATTTTTAAAGTGCGGTAGGTGCCTCCTGGTTGTGCCATTTTTCTGGAAGGCGCTACAGCTGGAGGTAGGACCCCCAGCTATTCTAAAACTGGAGGTTTAGATTAGCATTGACGCTTTGAGTGCAGCTTAAAGAAACTAACGCTGCCAGAGGCTCCCCGCTAACTTTTTGTGTTAGTTTTTTAAATCTTAGGTAAATGCAGCTTGGCAAAAGTTCAGCTCTATGTATAGATAATTAGCTCTCTGACTTTGGAAGAGTTTCTTTGAGGTAACCTTATATGCTAATTGAGACTAAGATGGCTAAAAAAAACTGTTAGCATTCCCAGTCTTTTGACTTTCACATGCTAATTGGGTGGCTACCTTCACTAGCAACTATCAGGGCAGTCAATGAAAAAACAGAATTATAAGTTACGGCATGTTAACTAGCCAAAAACTATCCAGAGTTCAGTGCTAACATTGCACAATGCTAGCAATTGTGTCTAAGTCACTGAATAAATGTCTAAAAAATGGCAGTATTTTAGATCTAATGTTTACCAAGACATTACAGCACAGACTGTAGCCTAAATACAGTCAAACCAAAAATTATTCAGACTCCAGATATAATTTTTTACTAGTGGTTGCAGGACACTATAGTGAGGTAATGTAAGTGAGGATAGCAAAATAAAGTAAACTGTGACATATTATACACAAAAGTTCTTCATACTGTGAACTACCAGTAAAATTGATTTAAAAAATTTGGGACCCAAATTATTGAGACACTTTGACCTGACCATGTTTTGCTTAAATGTTTTTTCTTTAATTGCTAATGCGACCTTTTACACCACAGACTAAACAAAATTCAGCATTGCTTGGTCATTGGTTGACCTAAATTGGTATTATCTAATTGTGTACTTAAATTGAACAGCTGACAGATGATTGGTTGATTGTAATCCATTACATACCTTTCTATCAAAGTTATCTGACAGATGAATTTTTTTCTGACAGTTTAATTCTGAGTTTTTTAATTCTCTAATTCTGGTTTGACTGTAGATGTAGGAGAGCTAGTATTAGTATTAAGGTGTGGTCACATTAGGGGAAATTTCCAACTTGAAACCAACTTGACCAACTCGAAATTCTCTATATAGATCCCTATTGGAATTACTTGTGAAAATTAGCCGAACAATGGTAAAATTGACTGCACCTCTACGAAGAGAACTGCCCACTGAAGTGCCTTGAAACGCACAGAATTATTCAATGTGTTGATGTCATTTCCACTAAAACAGGAAGACAGGGCAGGACATATCTAACAGCCCCTTCCCTTTTTTTAAATAGCCAATAGCGTTTCACTAATATCCGGTCTGTGCTATCGTGTCTCTAGAATGGAGCAGACTGTGTGCCCCGCTGCGGCGGTTCGCGTGACACTAACGTGAAACCAGACTTCATTCACCCCAATGGAAAGCAGATATACACTGTCTGAATCATTCCCAATCCCCTATATAATGCACTATGTGCCATTCACCATGTGAAGAATCGTAAATGTGTGAAGAAATGACTGATTCAGTCACAGCTTTAGTGTTTATTTATAATGCGGGCGCTTTAGATTCTAGAGAGCATTTGATTGGACAGAAATCTGATGAGAATCTAAAGTGCAGAGTGATGTCATTAAAATCATTGATCCATATTAGTGGAAATGAAAGACTGTTAGTTTTGAATGCTTATATCTTCTAAATGCGAATTTTGTCATTGTTTTGGAGCACACTAGCTCATAGATAACAGTAAGACTAACAACATATTCATACTAAAAGCCAAAAACCTTCTATTTGATTTCATGTGGAATTTCGGTGAGTCAAACATACATGCTAATTGAGATTAATGCACTTTGTCAGTATTGCACAACAGAATTAATTTCTTTGCAAACAAAAATGTGTCTAAAAATTATACCTCATTTACTTCGCCTCATTCAACATTATATTAACACTTGGATCTTGGATCTTGACTCTTGGATAAGTTTCTGTTGTGTAAACGTGTGTGTTGTGTGTATATATATATATATATATATTTTTTTTTTGTTTTTCCCCTGCAGTCTTTCCCTGGAAATACAAACTCCGATGGGGTTGTTCACCACAAGCTCTCACACTCTATAAGGACACGGTTTCTGCGGTTTTTGCCGGTGGACTGGAGTCCCGGGGGATGGATGGGCCTCAGAGTGGAGGTCTATGGCTGTGCATACAGTGAGTACTGAATGTACATTTGGTGTATAATTGGTATTTTATAATTGCCTTTTTTTTTGTTTTTTGTTTTTTACACAAACGATTACAAGCTTCCATTCAGTCCCTGCCTGTGATTTTTATTCTTTATTCAGATGTATGTCACAATACAGAATAGTTTGCATCTTTAACATTCTTAAGGCCTGTTTACACCAAGACCAATATTTGGTACGGATATTCAGTGCCATAAATATTTTTATATGAATACAAGGCAGTTAATGTGTCTGTTCAGACCGACATAGACATTTGCGTGATGTCAAGGCAACAGATTTTTTAACAGCGTGGTCTGAACAGACAAATTGCATGTGAAAGACCAAATTTTCATGCCGAAAATTCATGTTGTTGTGAAAAGGCCACACAGAATTATGGGAAATTAGGATTTGTCATATAAGTCAACATCTTGTAACCCAGCTAATTAAGTATTAAATGCAAACTCACAATTAAAACTTAGCTTATTTTAGTAGCATTTAGCTTTTCCATGTCTGCAATGATTGTTTAACTGTCGCGTTCCCAACTCTGAAAGATTTGAGAAAAACCTGAGTTTCCTGACTGAAAATTCTGATATTTTGTGCACGTCTTGTACACGCGAATGTACTGATATGGTCTGAAGAAAGAAAGGACGAAAAAGTAAGCAAGCTGTGGTTTAAAAAGTTTAGCAAGTCTGTTTTTAGCATTAGCTAGTTCACTGTAACATTGTTTTACTGCAGTCAGGTTGAGTTGGTTTAGATTTGCCTTCCCTGGGTATCAAAGTGCAGAGTAACAATCAATCGGTTATCTCAAGGGTAGCCAGCACAACACGTCTTGCGCTTGAAATATTTATAACGCAGCCTTGCTAGTGCTCGTTTCCTCTCTTTTTTTCCCTTCCTCTCACTCCCTCATTGTTCCTTTCTCTCAGTCTCTCCTCAGGTGCTTTGTATTTGCAGTCTGCGCACTAGCTGCACCGATTGTCAATTCAAAGCTTGACTCGGCGCCCTATCACCGCCATGTTTATTTTCTAAACGTTAATTTCGTGAGATAGGGCAGAATGTGACACCACCGGGGGGGACTCGGTTTACCGCGTTGATCAAACATGATAAGTGGGTGCTGACCACACAGTATTTCAGTAATAGGGTTTGATAACAGAGACGCTAGTGCTTTCTCAAAGTCAGGCGGCTGGCAGGTTAGCGCTAGCATTAGCGGCAGTGGCACGCTTGCATTCCAAAGGAGCCGTGAATGAATCAGGCAGTGAATTAGTGCTTGGTAATTACGTTTATAATTAGCCCTGCCCTAGTAGGCGCTGAACATACAATGGCTTCACATGGCGGTGCTCAATGTTAGTATAAAGGACATATGAACAGGGGTGGAAAGAGTACTGGAAAAAGTAAAAGTACCATTACCTTCTAAAACATCTAGTGTGAGTAGAGTAAAAAGTACTTGTCTAAAAAACTACTTGAGTAAGATTAAAAGAGCAGCTTATTTAAAAAGTATTCATGAGTTGCGAGCTGTGGATTCTACCTCCCTTATAATAAACACTGCAATCTAAAAATGGAGGAAACACTTTTGCTGTTTGTCATAAAGATTGAAGAATATCTATGCCCTCCTCCAACATGTTTTCATTTTGAGAGCCACATTTTTAAAATACATCACTTATCAGTGATCAAATACATCTACTTCCAAAATAAAAGGGTAAGATTTTCACAAAGATGAAAAATGAAAGATTTTCAGTACACTCATCACCATTTTAAATCATAATGTATAAAAAGATTAGATTTCAAATCAGTTATAAGGTCTTAATGAACACTGAAAAAACTTTTTTTCAAAAAATATTTTATTGTTGCACAAAATTTTGAAAAGTGCAAAAAAATACAAAAACATTACAAAAACTTCAGCATCACACTCCAGAGATGGGTTAACGAGAGAAAGAGAGAGAGAGAGAGAGAGACAATTTCTCTCCAGAATGGCACCAGTTTTAGCGTTTTGTGATAAAGAAATAAGAATCGCTAATATTGCTAAACATTAACCTCACCTAATGCACTGAAATATGAGCTAACACTAAATACATTGTAATTCCATATAGTATTAAATGCTCACATTGCATAAATCCCAACAGCCCAATAACAAGGGATTAACTGGTGTTTCGGAGGCGAGGAACCCTAAAATCCACAAAAGTAATGCTTTGAATACGTAAATATTTTTTACTTACATTTTTATGAATAGTATTGTCATTAAAACATCCCTTGAAATAAAATATTGGCATCTAAATATCTATTATTTGGCCTGTATAATTAATTAAAAAAAAATGTTTCATTTCAGATGAATCTCTTTAACAGATATATCACAACTCTTTGATATGATTTGTCTGTTATTATGCATGTCATTATTCAGCCTACATAATTACATAGAATATTACATTTACATTTACATTTATTCTATTAGCAGACACTTTTATCCAAAGCAACTTACAACTTAGGAATACAGGAAGCGATCTGTCATGAAGAGGTGAAAAATCACAAAAAGTGCTTGAAATACTAAGCTTTGGACATTGCTTAGAGTAGCATAAGCTAGAATAGGGAGGGGATAGAGGAAAATGTAGTTTTTTTTTTTTTTGTGTTAAGTGCTCAGCTGTCTTTTGAATGTTGTCAGCGATTCTGCATTCCGGATGGAGGTGGGGAGATTGTTCCACCAGCAAGGAACAGTGAACGAAAATGTTCTGGAAAGGGATTTCATGCCACCAAATTTTCAAATAAATATCCAAATAAATTTAATTACCAAACTAAATTATATCAACTACATTACTTGAATATATATGATAATTGAAATGAGCTGATGACATCACCATTTTCTCCAGAGCGGCTGTACAGCCGAATCAAATTCTGTTAATTATTTTCCTGTTTAACACTGTGAAGCTGCTTTGAAACAATCTGCATTGTAAAAAGCGCTATATAAATAAAGTTGACTTGACTTGACTTGACTCTCTGTGATGGTACCACGAGCTGTCGCTCCTTCGCTGAGCGAAGGGTTCTGGTGGGGGTGTAGACTCGTAGGAGCGAGTGGAAGTACTGAGTCTGAGAATATTTAATTATGAACAAACAAAACAAAACAAAAAATGGTTATAAACAAGCTGTAGTTTTATCACATCACATCAAAGAGATATGGTATAATGCCATGGGTCATCATTAAAGGGATAGTTCACCCAAAAATTAAAATTACCCCATGATTTACTCACCCTCAAGTCATCCTAGGTGTATATGACATTCTTCTTTCAGACAAACACAATCGGAGTTATATTAAAAAATGTCCTGGGTCTTCCAAGCATTATAATGGCAGCCCAAAATCTGAATCCCAAAAAAGTGCATCCATCCATTACAAAAGTAATCCAAACGGCTCCGGGGGGTTGATGGGTTGATGGGTTTTTGTAAGAAAAATATCCATATTATACACGTTATAAAGTAAAATATTGTAAGGGTGGATCGCCTACAGTGGTTCAGGCTGCAGGGTTGCCGAAAGACTAAAGAAACGTTATTAGCAAGATTGTAGAAAACTGTAAATTTCTTGTCTTTACCACCCACCAGGACCGTAACCACCATAGACAATTGACAAGTCCCCCCCAATAATTAGAAATGGCCAAACTGTCCCCCCCAATATTTGAAAATCTTGCACTGCTCTGCTGCACTTCATTATGCAGCGCTCTGTATGTTGTTGTTAGGATGACAAAAAGGTTTAAAAGTTACATTTTAGTCTGGTCAAAATGACTGAGATGGCCAATCAAATCAAAGTAGGCGGGGTTTACGTTCTCTTTTGGCTCGTGCACAGTCTTCACATACAGACGAGCGCGTCAATCTATCACTTAATGCTGTTGCAGAGAGAGACTCTATTCTTTCCGGTTAAATCACAAAACAAAATGCACACAAACGTGTCCCTGCTCTTAATATACAATCATTGATGAACATCTTTGATTTTAATGAAGAAGAAAAAAAAAACTATATGAGGGCGGATTAGAACCCGGAACCTTTGACAAAAATTCTACCACCAGACCACTAGGGAATTTGAATATAACTAGCACATCTATGTATTTATTCACTAATGCGAAGAATCTCGGGACTAATAATATGTGACGCAAATTAATGCAAATATTGTTTGCAAATAGTCCCAAAAGGATTATTTCCCAACTAGAATTAGACCTAGATTTTCGTTCACTGTTCTGTTTCTTTATGCTTTATAAAAATTAAAAAAAAATTGGTCCCCCCCAATGTTCAAGACATGGTTACGGCCTTGCCACCCACTGCTACTTATACCAACGACGGAAATAAGCGCAGTTACAGTAGCAAAAAATATGTGGGAGAGCATTGCTATAATGTGACTATATTGTATTGCAATAGGAATCACTTCAAAGTCAATACCAAATCAAAACTAGTTAGCACATCATTTGTAATTGAAAGGATTTAATGACAAAATCACCCAAACTGGTGCGATGATGACGATGGATGCACATTTTGAATTGCGAGAGGCGCTACAATTTCTTCGTAAGTTGAATATGGAAGATGGTCCGCCGGAAGCTAGATATTTTACTTTATAACGTGTTAAAACATTTTCTTATAAAAACCCATCGATTCACTTCAGAAGGCCTTTATTAACCCCCCGGAGCCGTATGGATTTCTTTCATAATGTATGGATGCATTTTTTTGGTCTTCAAATTTTGGGCTGCCATTATAATGCTTGGATAAGTCAGGACATTTTTTAACATGACTCTGATTGTGTTCGTCTGAAAGAAGAATGTCATATACACCTAGGATGGCTTGAGGGTGAGTAAATTATGGGAAAGTTTTCATTTTTGGGTGAACTATCCCTTTAAGTTGCATACTGAATTTGGTCCTTTTTTCACACATTTTTAGAATGTCCCTAACACACTTTCACAGCGCACATCACACACCCATACTAAACTCATCAAGAGTCAACGAGCTGCCGATGCACGCGAGGGAGAGATGCGGCAATGCAGATTGTGCCGTGTGTCTCTCTAAATAAATAAGTAAATAAATGGTAGTGGGAATTCCCCGCATTATAAACGTGTCGCTTGCCGTCAAATGCGGGGCAAAGTGAGTTCAAACATGTCTGAGACTTCAAAAGAGAATGAGCTGTCTCAGGGAAAGCACGCGTTCAGGATAGCGCCTGGTCTCCCTCCATTCATATTTATCTTCTGGAGAATAAACCGGACGTCCTCAGCGGTGCGTTGGCCTTGTTCATGCACTCCCAAATGCTCCTGAAGTCAATTAGTTTTAAATCTGTCAAGCGCCTCTGCTGCTAACTGCAATTTAAGGCCGTGGCTTCATGGTATAAACTGTTTATGTGTGTGTGTCTGAAATGGGGAGTGTGTAGCAAGAGCATACGTTCTCTAAGTGTGTGTGTGTGTCCCTGTTCAGTCATTAATTCACAATGGAGCACTGCTGTGTTGATGCCACCAAGAGACCCACAGATTTAGTCTAATTTTGACTTTGCATGTGTGTCTTTAAGCAATAAGTAGGCCCACACAGAATATGCACAATTTTCCCACATACTTTATGTTCTAAGTAATGGGGGAAAATGTGTGAAAGTTTGTGGAATACAGTCATGCTCAAAAGTTTAAACACCCCTTGCAGAAACTGCAAAATTATAATTATTTTAAAAAAATAAGAGGGATCATACAAAATCCATGTTATTTTTTATTTAGTACTGTCCTGAATAAGATATTTTACATAAAAGATGTTTACATATAGTCCACAAGACAAAAAAAATAGCTGAATTTA
This sequence comes from Rhinogobio ventralis, assembly GCA_039654625.1. Classification (NCBI taxonomy): domain Eukaryota; kingdom Metazoa; phylum Chordata; class Actinopteri; order Cypriniformes; family Gobionidae; genus Rhinogobio; species Rhinogobio ventralis. The sequence continues at coordinate 9,471,529 of CM077217.1, read as the reverse complement.
TAAAAATGACCCTGTTTAAAAGTTTATGAAACCTTGATTCTTAATACTGTGTCGTGACCTGGATGATCCACGGCTGTTTTTTCATTTTGTGATGGTTGTGCATGAGTCCCTTGTATGCCCCTGAGCAGTTAAACTGCCCAATGTTCTTCAGAAAATACAAACTCTTCAGTTTTCCAGCATCTTTTTCATATTTGAACCCTCTCCAGCAGTGACTGTATGATTTTGAGATCCATCTTTTCACACTGAGGACAGTTGAGGGACTCAAACACAACTATTAAAAAAGGTTCAAACATTCACTGATGCTCCAGAAGGAAACACGACGCATTAAGAGCCGGGGGGTGAAAACTTTTGAACCGGATGAAGATGTCCACATTTTTTCATTTAGTACTGCCCTTCAGAAGCAACAGAAGATACTTACATGTTTCCTAGAATACAAATTAAGTACAATTTACCTTGATCTTCAAATTCAAAAAGTTTTCACCCCCCGGGTCTTAATGCATCGTGTTTCCTTCTGGAGCATCAGTGAATGTTTCAACCTTATTTAATAGTTGTGTATAATAAGTTGTGACAAACAAGGGACAACTATCACAAAACAAAAAACAGCTGTGGATCATCCAGGTAAGGACACAAGTAGGGGTATGTAAACTTTTGAACATTATATTTTCTCATGTGGACTATATGTAAACATCTGTTATGTGTCTTATTTTGTTAAAATTCTTAACATTTTCACAGAGAATGTAAACTTTTGAGCATGACTGTAGATCTTAGAGTAAATATTTTCTTTTCAATCTGATACCAAAGACTGTCAATACTAGTACCATATTATTATTATTATTGTTGTTGTTGTTGTTACAATTTATATCATTTTAACCCTATAACATTACATTTAAAAGTCATCATCATCATTAACAATAAACAGCAATTAAGAACTCAACATCATCAAAATGTAAAAATATTTCAAATATATTTTAAGTCAGTGTTCGGCCACAATGTATTTTAGAATTGTTGTCTTCATTTAATCTTAAATTAATACAAAATAAGATGTTTAAAGTGACAAATATGTAGATGTTATTCATTCATATATATATATATATATATATATATATATATATATATATATATACACTCACCTAAAGGATTATTAGGAACACCTGTTCAATTTCTCATTAATGCAATTATCTAATCAACCAATCACATGGCAGTTGCTTCAATGCATTTAGGGGTGTGGTCCTGGTCAAGACAATCTCCTGAACTCCAAACTGAATGTCAGAATGGGAAAGAAAGGTGATTTAAGGAATTTTCAGCGTGGCATGGTTGTTGGTGCCAGATGGGCCGGTCTAAGTATTTCACAATCTGCTCAGTTACTGGGATTTTCATGCACAACCATTTCTAGAGTTTACAAAGAATGGTGTGAAACGGGAAAAACATCCAGTATGCGGCAGTCCTGTGGGCGAAAATGCCTTGTTGATGCTAGAGGTCAGAGGAGAATGGGCCGACTGATTCAAGCTGATAGAAGAGCAACTTTGACTGAAATAACCACTCGTTACAACCGAGGTATGCAGCAAAGCATTTGTGAAGCCACAACACGCACAACCTTGAGGCGGATGGGCTACAACAGCAGAAGACCCCACCGGTTACCACTCATCTCCACTACAAATAGGAAAAAGAGGCTACAATTTGCACGAGCTCACCAAAATTGGACAGTTGAAGACTGGAAAAATGTTGCCTGGTCTGATGAGTCTCGATTTCTGTTGAGACATTCAGATGGTAGAGTCAGAATTTGGCGTAAACAGAATGAGAACATGGATCCATCATGCCTTGTTACCACTGTGCAGGCTGGTGGTGGTGGTGTAATGGTGTGGGGGATGTTTTCTTGGCACACTTTAGGCCCCTTAGTGCCAATTGGGCATTGTTTAAATGCCACGGCCTACCTGAGCATTGTTTCTGACCATGTCCATCCCTTTATGACCACCATGTACCCATCCTCTGATGGCTGCTTCCAGCAGGATAATGCACCATGTCACAAAGCTCGAATCATTTCAAATTGGTTTCTTGAACATGACAATGAGTTCACTGTACTAAAATGGCCCCCACAGTCACCAGATCTCAACCCAATAGAGCATCTTTGGGATGTGGTGGAACGGGATCTTCGTGCCCTGGATGTGCATCCCACAAATCTCCATCAACTGCAAGATGCTATCCTATCAATATGGGCCAACATTTCTAAAGAATGCTTTCAGCACCTTGTTGAATCAATGCCACGTAGAATTAAAGCAGTTCTGAAGGCGAAAGGGGGTCAAACACAGTATGAGTATGGTGTTCCTAATAATCCTTTAGGTGAGTGTATATTCATTAATTCCATTATAAATTAAATGGATCCAGTATTATATCAAGGACCATGTCTTAAACATTGGTGGCGGACCAATTTTTTTTTTATAAAGCATAAAGAAACAGAACAGTGAGCGAAATTCTAGGTCTAATTCTAGTTGGGAAATAATCATTTTGGGACTATTTGCAAACAATATT